>JARJCN010000132.1:0-99294 GCA_029282135.1 Mycena belliarum | reverse complement strand
CCGCGGTTTGGGGGTCGGTCGTGGTTTTTCCTTTTTCGTGATCTGAAGCCACAGCGTTCCCGATGCTGCCTTCTGTTGCCGTTGTGTCCGTTATCTTCCAAAAATTCACCGAAACCTGAGTTGGAGCCGGAGGGGCAGGTTCTGTTTTCCCCTCCCCTAAACAAAACCCACTTGTTCGACTTCGAGCATCTGGAACGGATCCATTTTCCGCTAGCCCGTTTGATCTTGGCGGTTTCTTTCCTTGTCGCAACGGTGAGTTTTTCGCCCCGTATTTGGGCAAGTCAGCGTAAGGTCCTGCGAGCCGTCGGTATGGTCCTTCGTATGGCACTCGGTGAAACGGAAGAAGGGGCGACCCATCAGAATGTCGAAGGGCGCGCCGTCCACGACGTGGACTTGTAACAAGAGATCGACGCCGCCGAGGGAGAATTTCAGGTTTTCCACGACACCGGCCGTTGTGCTCTGGTTGGAATCCGCGGACTCCATCGTTAAGATTTTGTCGGGCATGAGCGAGACGCCGAGATCCTGCCATACGCTTCTGTTCAATCGCGACTATCTCGGACCCCTGATCCAAGGTGCAGGCGACGGTCAGCGTGTCGTTCACGACCATGTCGAGGACTCGAAGGGAATCGATTGGTGACGCGGTCAGTACTTGATTGCGGTCGTTTTCGCGCCCTTCCCAAATCAAAACCAACGCTTCCTGTCGCGGTTGTCCCTCCTCGATCGTCATAAGCGAGGTTTCAACCGTGGGAATTCGCTTGGTGATGGTATTCTCGCGGTAATACCGCCGAAGGTCCGGGGCGATGGCGAAAAGTTCGCGGTTTGTCACCGTTATTGGAACGTCGAGTGTCCGGTCGATCACGGCCTGTATCAGCGCCGGGTCTTCCATGGTGGACTGGTATTTGAACGCCGGTGGAACCGCGAATTTGGCGTGTGCAAGTGGCGGTGCTGGTTTCGAAACCGCGACTTCTGGCTCGATGTGCGGTGGTTTCGGGATGGGTTTGGCCGCCGTTTTGCGTTGAATGACGACCTCCGGTATCTCTCTTTGCTTCCTCAATCGTAGGTCCGCGAACATTTGCCCGTCGATCTCGGTTTCTTCGGCAGTGCCGTCCGGATATCGGCCGAACGCCAGGGTTTGAACGGGCGCTCCGCCGGTGAAAGTCATTGACGAGATTGTGTGCGGCGGCATGTCCCGTTCGAACATCTGGGATTGCACCGGTCGCGGTTGCGGGGGAGACTGCGCCCTTTGCGGTGGTGGCCCATTCTCCGACAGCCAGCGATCAATCCTCTCGGCCAAGTTTCGGCCCGTGACAACCCGAGGAACATAACGGCCGTTTGGAAGGACGATTTTGTTGTCGCCGTTCCTAAAACATTTCCCCTGGCGTATATATTCGCCAACGACTGGGCATTCCCGGACGAAGTGGACCGTTGCTCGAGCAGAAACCGCACTCTCCGGGAGGAAACATGCCGGCGCTTGGGCTGAAGCGGCGGCATCGTTCGGTTCGACCATGGTTCCCGCGGTTGGTATTGGTCTCGCGGCGGATACGTGCTCGCGCCGCGGTACCCGTTTCCCTGCTCCCTTTGATACTGGTTTCCCTGGTCGCGGGGGTACTGACTTGGTGGAGGGACGTTTTCTAGCGCCGTGGCCGCATAAATGGGGTATGTCGCCCGCTGCGCGTACGCGTTGGGTGGTCCGTAGTTGTTTTCCCCGCCGTTGCGCACCACTCTCGCGAGTGATTGCATCTCCACCCTGATCTGACTGTTCATCTTCTGGAAAGCTTCGTTTAAGTCGACCATTTCTTTCTTTATGAAGGACGCGTCCGGCGCCGAGTCGTCAACCGCCGATGGTCCGTCGAGAATGTAGTTGGCGGCTTTGACGACGTCCTCGATATCGTAGGGATCGTCGCTCGGATGAGTCGGTGTGACGATTTGGAGCCTCTGGTATATGCGGTTCCTGAAACGCTTTTCCAGCCCCTTGGGATACGCCCGTTTTTCCTCCAATGTCGTGAGTTTGCCTTCCGTGATGAGGTGAACGGAAATCGTTTTGAAGCGGCGATGGTATTCGGAGAAATCCTCCTTCGCTTTGATTTGAACGAGCTCCTGTTCCGTGACAAGATTGTCGAGGTCCTTCAACTGTGAACATCTTTTTCCCATCTGCGCCTGGGTACAGTTCGGCGACGACTTTCTTGAAATCGTCCCAGGTTTTGGTCTCTGGTTTCATCACGCCTTTCCATAAAACCTCGGTTTCGCGCTGCACGTATCGTAGGGCCATGCGAATCTTGTCTTCGTTGCTGGTCCTCTCAAGTGATTCCGCTACTTCTTCGACGTCTTCCCAGTAGCGGGTCAAATTCAGCGGTTTTCCATCGAACTCTGGCGCTCCTCGCGCCCCGCGTCCTGGTGCAATTTTGGTCATTTTGCGCGTTCTGATGGGTGGTTGGATTTCGGTGGGTGGAGATTCTGGTGGCGACTGTGGATCGGGGGAGTTGGTGACGGAACTCTCTTCCGAGAGGGTGTTAGACGTTGGTTCCTGGGTCGACGGTTGGGTCGAGGAAAATGAAGCTCCGAGAAAAGGGTCTTCCTCGTCTAGCTCTGACGCTTGTGGGGTAAGAGGGGAGTCGGCTGTCGCGGGGACTGCTACCAGCGGCGACTGTGCGGTGCTGATGGAGGATGTGGGGTCGTTCTCGGCGAGGGTTATTTCCTGGAAAACGTTGCGCAAGCGTCGTTCGTGTCGGAGGGATCGGTTTCGGATTTGCTCGGATATGCGGGCTGCTTCTAGTGCTTTAATCCTTTGGAAATCCACGGTAAAACCCCCTCGCGGTGGGCTCCAGTTGTGATGCGGACTGCGGCGCTACCGAGGGAATGGGTGTGGGTTTCGGTCGGTGGCCTGTTCGTCCTCTAGGGGGTTTGTAAGAGCGTGGTCCCTAGGGCGTCTGGCACGTTGTAGGCAGGCTTATAGGCAGTGAAAACCGCGGGTGTGTGTGTGTGCGTGGGTTGGGAGCGCGAGGCTCTTGTGGTTTTGTGTGGAAAACCGCGGTTGGCGCAGGAAAGTCGCGGTTTGCCGGGCTATGTCAGCGAAGAATACGGTGTAGAAAGTGAAGATACCTGTTCCGCTAGGACGCAATGTTGCCGATGCGCTCCTTCAGAACCTCCAAAGCCTCAGTGCTTCGACCTAATCCAATGCCTCTCCCCTTTGAACGGGGCACGTGATCGTGTCGGTGGGCGAACCAAGGGGTTCGCTCGCGAGTGACTTTGACGTCAACGGTCTCCGGTGCGGAGGGTGAGTCCGGTCGTTTGGTAGACGATTTGCTAGGGGGAAATCCGCGGTCGAACCCTTCCACTACGACACGGAGGGACCTGTGTAGGAAGAAATGTCGCGACGCGGGCGGGGTGTGTGAGCGCGAGCCTGGTGGCTTTCAGGCTGCGTGAGGGTGGGAGTAGAGTGCCTTGGAGGACAAGCTTTGAGATGTGAAGAAGGTGTGGTCGTGGTCAATCCTTATTGGTGTGGGTTTTAGATACACAAAGTAGTGGGGGAGAATCCTAGCCCAGGAGTGAACTACTGAAACGCCCCTCCCTTGCCTGTCCTTTATGCCTTGCTCGCACCGCCTTCTCGAGACGCGCGTCCCTCAAGATCCGCCCGTCCGAGCTTCTGGTGTTTGAGGCTGACAGCTTGAGAGCTTCTCTGTGGAGAGGAATGTCGCGGGTGAGCGACCAAGTCGCGGTTGTTCGGTGTTCGTTGGTGGTTTTCTTTGTAGTGTGGTGTTCGCGCCGTCGTTACGCGGCTAGGCGGCGCTTGGCAATCGCGATTGCGTCGGAGGAGAGCGTGGTCGAGGTGTGCCGAGGTCCCAAGGTCCGGAAACCGCGTGCTCCCGTTGCTCATGGCGCTCAAGTCGGTCGCGGATTGTGGTGTTATTCGTCATGTGTCGCCCTCGTTTGTGGTGGGGCCGGCGTCGGTCGTGGTTTGTCGAGGCTCGGTCGAGAGCGTACAGTCTTGAGCGCGGGGTGTGAAAACCGTGGTTTTTGTAGAGAGCGAGATAGGGGCTGGTGGTTGGTTTCGTGGTTGTTGTGGCCTCCGTGGCGGCCGTGTGGGTGGTCATCGGGACCGTTTGAGGGGATCGCGGGGGCATGGTTGGTACTTGTTGTGGGTGTGCGAGGAGCGGCGAAGTGGGGATCGAGTGGAATTGTCGCGACATTGCGTTGCCGGATTAGGAAACCGTGGTTGCTCGTTCGGGAAATACGGGCAGTGTCGTGTTGTGGGTGTCGTTGTGGTGGTTTCTGTGACGCTGTGCCATAGCCAGAGCACCATGCACTGGGGGCAAGGTGCAATATACAGGCCCGGCAAATAGGTGGCAAATAGTGGGTATATTTTAAACAAACCTAACAAATACTTGTTATTTCCTGGCCTGTTATATTTTGAGGATATTTTAAACAAGCATGTGATTTGGTCATTATTTACCGGCCTGGGAAATTTAGAACATTCTTGACATTTTCCAGAAAAGAAGTCCTTATTTCCCGGCTTGGGAAATATCAAATCTCCAGGCCTGGCAAATAGTAATCAAATTGTGATCCCAAACAGCCCAAAAAAGGCAAGATCCCAGGAAATCCTGGTCATCTGACCATTGAGATTGCATTTTGGAGGCTTCTAGGATTCTATACCTATATAAGGTATATTTTTCAACACTTACTTAAAAAGGCAAATATCCAAGCCAGGATTGTCTTTTTGGAGCTTCTAGGATTCCATCTCTATATAAGGTATTTTTTCAACACTTACTAAAAAAGGGAAATATCAAAGCCTATCAGCTGATAGAATCTTTACGTGCCAGCTACAATTGGTCTTTCATTTTGCCACCATGTTATCAACTACTGAACTGGATCACTCAATTCAGGCTTTTTTAGCTTATATGGCTCTTGCAATTGCCACCAGTCATCCAGAAGACAGCTTGTATGACAGATACTACTGGAGAATGATTCTGCAACAAATACTTATCTGTGAAGATCATGGCTTGGGTGGACCAGATCCTGTGAGTAGTTATATAATAAATTATACAGACCAGAAACCAACTTTTGCCATATAACAGGATTGAACCTGCTTATGTAATGTCTAAATAAGTATTTGCTCAAAACAAATGCTCTTTGGCTGGTTTGAACCAGTGATCTCCATGGAAAGTCACATGATCATTTGATGAACTATATAGTCCACAGAACTTTGATCCACTTCTTCTTTTTAACCACCATGTCCACACCCAACTTTGGAGAGACGTCTCCAAAGCAGTAGCCCCTTGTTGCTCCACCAGTGTCTGGCCACACTGGAAACATAGGTGCTCTGGGTGGGGATCTCTGCTGGTTCCAGCCAATTCCATTGGTTGTATGGATGCTTGTGGTGATTAGTCACTGCAGGACGCCTTCTGTGATAGCTGGCTTAGTCCTTTGGGTTGTGGGCTCTCTTTTTCTGGATGCTTGTGGGGATTAGTCCCTGCAGGACGCCTTCCGTGATGGCTGGCTTAGTCCCTTTGGCTGTGGGCTCTTTTATTTTGGATACTTGTGGGGATTAGTCCCTGCAGGATGCCTTCCGTGATGGCTGGCTTTGTCCCTTGGGATGTTGGCTCCTTGTTCAGGATAGCTGAGATGCAAGCCATGTGGTTAGCTCCCTACCCTGGTGGGTGTGATGCGCAAGCTCCCCCGCTGTTCTGTCTGCTGTGTTTCCCAGTATGTGTTTTTTTTTTCATCTGTCTTGAGTACTTCATTGGTCTAACAACTTTCTAGAACACTTTGGCTTTTCTTTGGCTGCTCAATTGCACCACCTCCTATCTAGTTGCCTGTCTGCCTATCTCTTTTGGACGATATTTTCTTGTGAGCTTTTCCTTTGTTTTTTTTCACAGACTTTTTCCATCCACTTCTATCCTTCCTTATTCAATCTTACTGATCCCATAAATTAGAACGATAAACCACCACCACCACATCCCTTCCCTTCCTCTTCCAATTAGTTACCATCATCTCTCCCAGGGTGTACTCTGGCTGTCATATAGTGATGGGGCCCCATTGCTATATATATGACAGACAGAGTGCAGCCACTCACCCATCTATGTATTTGCTGTATATTGTAGTCTTGGAGTGCAACTTGTGTAAAATCACCCCCATGATATCTGAGGGGGTTTTGTCTCTGTCAATTTCTAACCCTAACCCTAACCTAATATCCTCTTTTGGGCGGAAGAAAGGGCAGACGGCCCTAATCCCAATAGTAGGACGAATCATTGTGTCTAGATCATTGTTGCTCTGTTGATAGTATTTTTGAGATTCTTCTCTTTCTTATTTTTCAAGCCTTTTCCAGCTGGCATAATGTCAAATAGACATTCAGATCCTATTGAAGTCACGTGAAGTGTGTACTCGTACACACTTCACGTGACTTGAGTACAATTTCATAATGCTCAATTGAAGTCTACTCCACCTTGTCTGGGACTCATTGCCGGTTTCATTCCTTACTTGACAGAACATAGGTCTAGGACTGATTTCCTGAAGAAAACTCTAAACAGAAGTAAAATGCTGTTGCCTAGGTCTTTCCACAAAACCAAAAACCAACTTTGTCTGACTTCTGGACTTGCTTTTCAACTTCTTTGCTATTGAAGAACTTGTTTATTTATTACAGAAATAAATGGTATACTTTTCACAAGAGACAGCATAGAATAGCCCATCATGCAAAAAAAACTGTGATCTGGTTCAATCCTGCAACCCATATACATCATAGCTCTCAACTTTGAGCCCCCCTAATAACAGAATACAGCTTTTCCATTACTTGACGTACTGCAAGGTAGAGGAGATGAGGAGAGATATCTGGTATCAATAGAAAATCCTGATGTGATGTCAAGGCAATGGATTTGATATATTCTTTGGATTTGATGGATTTGATAGTCCCTTCTAGTTTCTTCTGCTTTGAGTAATAATTTATTACCTTATTTAGCAGGTGTTGGTAGGATTCCTGGGATCTGGCTTGTTTGGGATCACAATTTGATTACTATTTGCCAGGCCCGGAGATTTGATATTTCCCAAGCTGGGAAATAGTGACTTCTTTTCTGGAAAATGTCAAGAATGTTCTAAATTTCCCAGGCCTGTAAATCATGACCAAATCACATGCTTGTTTAAAATATCCTCAAAATATAACAGGCCAGGAAATAACAAGTATTTGTTAGGTTTGTTTAAAATATACCCACTATTTGCCACCTATTTACCGGGCCTGTATATTGCACCTTGCCCCCAGTGGCACCATGGGTGCTCACAGCGGAACGTTAAGGCTCCGGTGGGGTTGGTGTACCACTCACCAAGATCTGACAGCCGCCGTATTCCCTTCGCTCGGAGTGTTCGCAAGGTGTTGCCGTCAGGTTTCCCATGTCTGTCTGGGAGGTTGTGATTACAGACGGCCAGCACATGAGAGATGGATGTATCACCGCAGAGAACGTGATTCTGGTCCGTGACGCGCAGTGACAGCGGCGGCTTCATTGCCGCCATGATGCCATGCGCGACAATCCAGGCTGCTGGTATTTTCTTATAGTAGTGGCTGTAGCTCCTTGAGAGGCCGCTACCATCAAGAGGGTAAACACAGCTACTGTTGTGAAGATTGCAAGTCCACTCAGCTAAAGTTATGCGAGCCATTGCGCGGTATGCCGGAATATGATGGTTAAGGTCACGGGCAATGCCTTCGACCACGATGCCTGCATTGATCCTTGCGAGCGACGGGAAACCAAAGCCATGCAGAGAGACGGGTAGGGTGAGGATCTTCGAGCTCGGGTTGAAGGGCATGCCGAGTATAGCGTGGATCTTTGTTGATATCCGTGCGTCGAGGGCTTCTGCGTCAACCTGCTTCACAGGCTGCAGTGACAAGAGCGCGCGGCATCGCGAGATGATATTTTGGGCCACCATCTTCCGGAGAAGGGTCACTGGTAGTCGGCCAGTTAACCTCGGGAATGTAAAAGCGTCAATAATATCCTTCAGCTCGTTAAATCTCACACCTGGGTCATCAACCTTTGCATTGAGGAAGTCCAGGCCGGTGCGAATGACCGGCACTTCATAGTGCTTAACCGTCCACGGATCGACACCCGACTCAATGGTTATCGAGGGAAAGGTGAGCTTGTCCGGTCGAGCAGGATCCCTATCATTCAGTACGTATGCGAAGGTCTTGCGCCACTGGGTTAACCATCCGTATGAAAACTGAAAACGTTCCATGTGAAGACAGAAACTCTGTGTGGCACGAAGTGACTTAGCAAAGATGAATGAGTCGTCAGTTGCCTCTGCCATTGTGACGAGGATTCGTAACGAGTCGTCGGGAAGATGGGGGTCAGCATTGAGCGCGTTGGTTGTTGTGATCACAAGACCGTCGGTGTCCATGGCGGCGATGTCATCGAGGTATCGGTGGCCAAGGCTCGTGGTGTAAATAGCTTTTAGCGGGGACGCGGGGCCACCCTGTTTTGTTACGCCGCTGACTACGATGGGAGCAGTTGGACCGTAGAAAGTCCTGATACGGCATTGGGTGTCTGTCTGAGACGCGCGGTCAATATCGATGATGGAGGAGGGGAGCCCGTAGGCATTGATGGCGTCGTAGAAGCCTTCTGGTGCAAGATAGTCGAAACCCTTCATCTGAGGTCTTTTGAGTGCATACACCGTCTCTTTGTGTCGTTCACCCCAGGTCTGGACACCAGCGAGAAAACTCATGAGATCACGGGTCTGGACCCCCTGCTGTACAGCAACCTGAGTCTCTGGTACAATGCCCAGCCTTGACGAGTAGGCTGTTAAACGGATTGTCAGCCATGAGATGGGAGAGTTAGCAAGGAAATTTGATAGGAAAAGTCCGCGCCAATTTGAGAGATCGGTGACGAGACCCCGCTTGTGAAACATGGTGATCCACATGTCCTTGAGGTCTCCCGGGAAGCGCGAATGCATCACGGAGTAATTGTGCAGGTCGAGAACGAGCGCGAGCGCATAATCAGATAGTGCTTTAATGCACCACTTTTCCCATTGGTCAGGACCCGGTGAAGGTTTCTGATTCCCGCGCCGTAGGAGGGCACGGAAATCTGAGACCGATGCAGGCTTCGGCCACTCGAAGGGGTCAGCCTTGACACGCTCTTTAACACAGAGCACGGAAGGGGTAGTCAACCACGGTTTCGGAGAAGTCACGGTGGGCAAACGGCCGTAGAGCTTCGAGAAGTAATCTCGTGTTTCTTCCTTCACCGCCTCAGGGTCCGACACAAGCTTCCCTGAGCCATCACCAGTGCTAATCGAGCGAGGCAGCGAGGTGAAGGATGTTATGGCCGCAAGCTTCTTGGTGGATCCGCCGCGCAGAGCTGCAATCATTCTATTGCGGTCCTGCAGCTTTGCACGGGCGTAGATCTCTGCAGTCTTTTCAGCATACAGATCCTTGTACAGCTGACGGCGAGTTGCAACGAGAAAATGCACGAGCGATGATGAGGGAGACGGAGAAGATCGGAAGAACTCAGCGGCAAAGTGATTGAAAGATTTCATCGACGAGAAAGACATTCGTGCGGAATAGTCGCTCTTGACATGTCGAATGGCGCCACCGAGGCTGTGAATCGAGGATACAATGGCCTGTATCTTGGGAGACGTGATTGCACGACCACTCTTCTTGTAGCGTGAATTTCGACCAAAGCATTCTTCGGCGCAGGGGATTAAGATGTTTGTCAGGGCATTATAGCGGCTGGAATATGAATCGTCATCAGTGACAGGGGTAAGATGTACACCCTCAGCTTGTAGTCGATGGTCCACAGTGTCTTTGAAAGAGATGAAACGGTGCCTTTCAGACTTGTAGGGGTATTTGATTCGTAACTGATTGAAGACCTGGGGAACATCTAGGAAGACAATGTAAGATCCCGCCGACGCCGGGGGAGCGTACACAAGCTTCCCGACAACCGCACGATGATCAGTCGCGGGCACGAAGTCAGTGTATCTGTCAGCCACCCCGATCTCCGAGTCGACCAGCAAGCATTGTGATGACACAATGCGGTCAATGATATTGCCTCCCCCTTTACAACCCTTGGCTCTGCTTGTCCAGCAGGTCTTTCTATTACGTGTGGGAACGTCGGACCACAAATCATGGGCATTTGCGAGAACCAAGAATCTGTTAAATTGAGTCCGCGCGTCTGTGTTATCAGCGGCACGCTCCATTGCCGCAACAGTAGCATTGAAATCTCCGGCCATAGACCATGAGGATAGGGTGCTCAGGCAGAAGTCGGTCACATCAGACCAGAATTCACGGGCGTCGGGATCAATGTTATTGATTCCTGGGTCCCACGGGGCGTATAACCCGATGATACGGTGGACAAAGCCGTGACCAGTGTCCGTGGGCAGTATGACATCGATCGCGAGCAGCCTCCCCTTGAGGGAGGCCTTACTGATTGCGACACGCTGGGACACCTGGAGGTCCTTCCGTATCCCGACGGCGACACCCCATTTGTGTGCTTTGCCATGGGATTGCGGCACGGCGTCCTCTTCGAATACATTGTACTCAAAAGAAGGGAGTTTGCCACTCAGCTTCTCGTTTGTTTTTGTTTCCGTGACCACAAACGCGTGTGGAGCCCTCGCTTGGATGACAGAATTGAGATGGCTGATTTTGGCAGGCCCGCCGATCCCATTCATGTTCAGTGCGTACAATGAGAGGGGAGAGTTCACTGTGGCGGCGGAGACGATGTTGATGAGCGAGCCCAAGATGATGAAGAGGAGCAGTAGGGATGTGGCCCCGTTATATTTTGTGTCTAAAAAGGAAACAGATTTTATGCGACTCGCTGGCTCGCGCCTCTGACATCTCGGCAGATCCCCGACTCCCGCAAAGCTCAAGACACCATGAAACGTCGGCGAGGGACGGACACGTGTACGGGGCAAGGAGGTCGCAGATCGCTTCATGGAATTCAAGGGTTTGGCTTCGCGAGTCGCGATTAGCAAATGATGTAGGGGGAGAGAAGAGAGACGTACAATATCGGACATGTTGGAGTCACCGGCGCCGTCCGATTGAGTGCCCATCCGCGGTCGTTTGGCGGTGCCTCCACTGATGGTGACAGAGTCCGGACGATGGTCGCGCGATCCGAGAGCGGGCTGCGGCGCAGGTATTCCGGGAGGAACAGTGGGGCGTGTCATGACCGTGCCTATGGACCCACCCAAAAGTGCGATGGGCTTGCCCGCATTGGCCGTGAGCGACTTCGTCAGCTTGGACTCCTGAGCCTTGAGGATGGCAAGCTCAGCTTTAGCCATCGCATGGTCGTCCTTGTCCCCGAATCTGATGGTCGAGCGATGCTGCATCATCATCATCTGGACTTGGGAAAGCTCGCTCCGCATAGCGGCTTCGGAGGTCATGGCGAGGAACGCGGTGGCTTGATTTGTCATACGAGTCGACATCTGGTCAACGTGCGAGTAGAGGGCAGTCACGGTAGTACTGAGGGCAGTCACCGATTGTTGTGTTGACTCGTGTTGGGCGCGGGACTCGCGTCTGAGCTCGGCGACCTCGGCGCGTATGGACTTGAGCCCCTCATTCATGGTGTCCGCGCCAGCTTTAAAGGACTCGGTGACCGTCCTCGGACGGTACAGACCATCATTATTGAAGGCCAGAAGGAGCTGGGGGCGATGGACGGAGGGAATTTTGTTTTTGAAGTGTGCGTGAAAGGCATCACCCGAAGCGATCAGACGTGTAGTGGCATCCCAGTCGGTCATCCACACGACCAGACAGTCGGGCTCGTTGTCGGGAATGCGAGCGTCCGTCAGACAGGAGGAATTGTCGATGGGGTCCCGGATCGTCTTCGAAATCCAGCGACAGATGTTCGCTTGAGCACCCTCACCCTCCGAAATCCCAGAGATAACAATCTCGAAGGCGTGTTGGACCTCTATCTGGCGGCAGCGTGACACGGTGATGGGGTTCGGCGAGATGGCTGGGATGGTGATATGACCGTCCCTGATGATGTCGTCAACGTGTAAGGGATTGGCGAGGACGATGTAGGAGCCGGAGGTGGGGGTGGAGTAGGAGTCGGTGATGACACAACCTTGCGCGGTCAGGGCTGCCTTGACTTTCTCGAGCGGTGTGCATGGGGTTTTGTCGTCTTTAGCCTTTTTGAAGCCAGGGTCAGGGAATCTCACCGTCATCCGCTTGTCCCGACCATCTGACATGGGCTGCCATGCGACCTCCCACTCTGGCCTCTCTTTGGCCAAAGCATCTATCCACAGCTCAAGCAAGTCGAAGCGAGGGGTCGTATCAGGATTGGTAGGGTCATTGGTCACTCGGACATAGCAGGAGGAGGAAGGCTTTGAGGTGGAGAAATGGCGGATGGAGACCTCCGGAAGATCAGGGTTGTCATTTAACAACCTGGTGGTGACGCTCTTTGCAATGATAACGGCGCTGGTTGTCGAGATGGGGGAGCCTGCGATAAACACGCCACGTAGGATGATTGAGTTTCCGAGGATGGGACTGATGGACTCGAAGCCGGACTCGTCTTCGTCGCCATCTGGTGTGGCAGCGCGAGTAGGCTTGCGAGGCGAGAAAGCAGGCCGGGAACGCCTCGGACTCGGGGTGCCTTCCATAATACGGATCAGGGACAGCAGTCAGAACGTCGTGAGAAAGTGTTTCTCGGTGAAAATTTATAAAAATTATATATTTCGGTGGGGGCAGGGCAAGCCAATGATGCGCCCGTATTTCAAAGGCGCAGAGAGCGCGGGGCGGAGGTATAGGCGCTGGGCGGCGGGTGCTGGGTGGTGGTTGTTGTTGTTGTTGTTGTTGTTGTTGTTCTGCAGGAGTCAAAGTTAACCCCTGCAGACAGACCCCAGAAAGTCAGACTCCCTGGGGTCAGCGGATTGACCTCTACATGCAGGAACAAGGGAGCTCGGAGCGTGGGCAACCAATGCTGGGCGGGGTGCGGAGTCTTTAGCTGAGTTCTGTCCCTTGTTCGAGACACCGGTATTACAGAAATAGCACAGAGAACTGGATGTATGTACAGTAAGCGCGTAAGATATGAGCTGAAGCAGAGGCAGTGAAGCATGGAAGCATATGAATCTTGAACAGAGCTGCGCCCAAAGGGTTTTCCCCCCCAGTCCCGGCCCACACTTCTGTCCACGAAATGGGAGCAAAATAAACCCCCGCCCTCGCCCCCAAGCCTGCCGCGAGGACCCGCGGCCTAAGTGGCTCGCTAACTAGGTTAACGTCCACCCGTGGTGAATCACTAGGGTGACACACCACCGCAAGAGAGTGTCCTGTAGAACACCTCAAGGTCGGCCCTGCGCTGCAGTAGTCATCGACCCTGCAGACAGACCCCGGAGAGTCAGGCTCCCTGGGATTAGCGGATTGACCTCTACATGCAGGAACAAGGGAGCTCGGAGCGGGGGCAACCACAACTAGGCGGGATGCGGGGTCTCTAGCTGAGTTCTGTCCCTTGTTCGAGACACCAGTAAGTAGTGCAGAAATAGCGCGGAGAACTGGAATCAGAAGATGTATGTACAGTAAGCGCATAAGATATGAGCTGAAGCAGAGGCTGAAGCATGGAAGCATTGAATCTTGAACAAAGCTTTGGACGCTGCGCCCAAAGGTTTTTACCCCCAGTCCCCACAACCTCTGTCCACAAAATGGAAACAAAATAAGCCCCCGCCCTCACTCCCCAGCCTGCCGCGAGGACCCGCGGTCTGGCTCACTAACTAAGCAAGTTATCGGCCACCGGCAGCATCACCCAATTGATACCAATAGGGTGACACCCCACCGAGAGAGAACATCTTGTAGGATGATGACTCAAGGTCAGTCCCGCTGCAGAAGTCATATAGACCTGCAAACGGACCCACACTGGTGAGTCCGTCTTCGGGCTCACTGGGATTAGCGGATTGACCTCTACAGACAGGAACAAGGGAGCTCGGAGCGTGGGCAATCAAGGCTTGGCGGAGTGCGGGGTCTTTAGCTGAGTTATGTCCCTTGTTCGAGGCACCGGTACGTGCAGAAATTGCGCGGAGAACTGATACTCAATGACCTCCGTACCTCTGAATCCATACCAACACTAGCTATATTAGTGTAGCTAATATAATAAGTTCAAGTTCAAGTGCGAGATATCATACATAGAGCAATGACATTTGTAGAGCATGCAAGTGCGCGCCAAAGAAAGGTCCGCTCTTCCCACCGCTGACTCTCGTATCATGCAAAGTTTGTACTGCGTTGAAGAAGAACTGTTCAGGATGCGGCAGAACCTTTAGATTCTCCACACTGGAAACGGGTATTTTGACCTACCTTCCGGCTCGGAATGGATCATATGCAGGATCGTGGAAGGAGTGAATCGCGGACAAGACCATTTCGAGGCTAAATTCGACAGACGCACTGGAAGATTCAAGTTGCGCGGACGCTTCATAGGCGCATATGTACCGATAACAGAGCTGGCGCAGAAACATCACAGTAAAGCTGGGGGGCAGAACAAGATATTCGATATGTTCACCGTGCACGATACACCGTGGCTGACCAGACCAAAACAAGGAAACCAGAGTACTCGCTTCGGTCGGCGGCGGCAGTTGATGGTGTTATTTTGCAGCGAAACGAGCCAGATGCGGATTCCAAAAAATGAGGGTCCCGCTCCTCCACCCAAATCAGCCCAACAGCGAGGTCCCGTTTATGTCAGGTGCGCACCTTACACAGGCGGCGCATGACATTGAACGCGCAAGGCCCATGTTGCCATGTTCCCATGGGTCTTGTGAGTACAATTAAACCGAGAGTCCCAAGCGGCTAGCACTCCTCAGTAGCAGCACGGGTCTGTCGGCTTAGACGGGCCTCTGTACATGTGGGACCGTGGAGCGGGGGCGATAGAATGGGCCGGGGTTCGAGATGTTCAGCTGAGTTCTGTTCCTTGCTCGAGGCACAGGGTGCGGGGAAAGAAGGGCCGACAGATCTAAGAAAAACAAGTCGATGACTTTGAGAAAGGATGGGCGTGTTCAACTGAGTTGTGGTTCCCTGATGGACGCAACGAAGGATACGAGCAGTTGCAGTAGTTTACTATGACGAAGGCAAGACGAAGGCGCAAGTCGGGAGGCGGGGCACAGCCACAAATAAAGTGGTCTGATTCTGCGGTATGGACTCAGACCCCTCGTTCTCCTCTTCCTTCCCCATCATGTCCTCCGACCTCGGCCTCGACCCCAGCGACCCCCTCAACCTCCTCCTCCACAATCACTCCCAGCGCGACCCACACGACACAGACACGGACGAGGCGGGAACGCCCCCAGACTGGAGCACCCTCTCCAATATGTGGCCTCCCGTCGACGACCCCCACTCCAAGCTCGACTTTTCCATGGACATGGACTTTGGCCTCATGGACATGACCTTCGACCCCGCCGTCGGCATCGAGCCCAACGCGCTCAATTACGCCTACGCAGCGCCCGATCCGTTCCAGTTCACCTTCGAGTCGCCCCACACGAGCTCTCGCAGCTCCAGCGAGAGCGGCTCGACCAGCGGCTCCTTCTCCCCGCTCGTCGCCTACTCGCCCCCACCCCTCGTCGCGCACTCACCGCCCGCGTCCGAAGCCGACGACGATCCTGCCACCGAGCTCGCAAGCCGCGTCCGCAAGTCTGCAGGCTTGGTGCTGGCTGTCCCGATCCACCCGGACTACCAGCAGCAGCAGCAGGCTCAACCCCCGCAGGAGCAAGCACCTTCCTTCCCCACAGGCCCTCCCGCGTTCACCACTACCCCTGTTCCACCTCCCGCGCAGGCAGCAGCCACATCCTCCGCCTCTGCACGGCCCAAAACGAGCCACACTACCATCGAGCGCCGCTACCGTACCAACCTTAACGCGCGCATCCAGTCCCTCCGCGCCGCCGTTCCCGCTCTCCGCGTCGTCGACCGTGCCGCCGCGCTCAAGGCCGGCCTCCCCGCCGCCGAAACTGACGAGCCTGACATAGTTGACGCCCGTGGTTTCGTTGACGGTGTCAAAGTCGCCCGCAAGTGCTCCAAGGCCACTGTCCTGGGCAAGGCCGTCGAGTACATCCGCGTCCTGAAGCGCCGCGAGCACCGCCTCTCGCGCGAGCTCGCCGGGCTCAAAACCCTCTTGGGCGGCCTCGTCGGCGGCGAGCAGCTTTTGCGCGCCTGGGAGCGTGAGTGGGCCGCGCGCTTCGGCGGCCCCGAAACAGACGAGCTCGGAGCAGACGGCGTGGCGCCGCCCGAAGACGACGGGGACGAGGACGACGAGGAGAGCGACGACGACGGCGCGGGTCGCAAGCGCAAGAAGCCCAAGGTCGAGCCCAAGCCCAAGCCGGAGCGCAAGCCACCCGCGGCGCCAGCCGAGGGCGGCGAAAAGAAGAAGCGCGGGCGCCCACGCAAGGTCGTGCCCCTCCCTGCCGCCACCCTCCCGCCGCCGCCCGCGCTTTCCACATCCGTGCCCCTGCAAACGCCCGCGCATGTGTCGCCGCCGCCGCAGCAGTACCTCCTCGCCGCGTTCGCGCTCTTCTCCTTCTTCGCGAACGCGAACGTCTCTGCCCCGCCGCCCGCGCACGCGGGCCACCACGCGGGGCACGTCCTCACGCGCGCGGGTCCCGCGCCGGTCCAGGGCCTCAGCCTCGTGCAGGCGTTTCATCTCCTCGCGAGCGCCGCCGTGCTCGCGAGCGTGCTTGTCCCGCTCGGCAAGAGCGTCTACGGGCGTCTGCGCGCCGCCCCTGCTGCTGCTGCATCCTCGACCGTTGCCCCTGCCGCGCGTATAGAAAAGTCGACTGCCCTAGTAGCGACAGATGACTCCGCCTCTGACACAGAGTCGGACCTCTCGTTCTCGCGCTCCTCTACGAGTTTTAGCAGCGACGACGAGCCGCTCCCTCTCTCCGCGCTGCGCCCCGCGCAAGCCGAGGCCGAGGCGTGCATCCTTGACGGTGCGTTCCATTCCGTGTCCTAGTTCCCTTGCTAATCCGCCTATCTCTTCCAGCCACGACCCCCCTCCCCGCGCGCCTTCTCGCCGCCTTCCGCCTCTATTCCGCCCCCGTCCCCTCGTCCTCCTCATCATCCTCTTCTTCCTCTACCGACGTATCAGCGGACGACCGCCACCTCCTCGCGCTCCTCCTCTTCCGCGTGCCCCTCCTCGGCCGCCGCCTCGCCGCGCGCCTTTGGGACGCCCGCGCGCTCGGCGTTCCCGTCGAAGAGGCCACGCGACGCGTTGCGCGTGCCTCATTTGCACCAGAGAAGGCCGATAGTGGTGTCCTCCGCGCGCTCGCGGAGGGCGTAGCGGCGGAGCGTCTGCGGGCCGCCGCTGCCCAGGCGTTCGTGCGTGCTGTCCTGCCGTCTGCTCCTGCGTCCGCCGCCTCTGAGACCGATGCTGAGATGCAAGAGCGCGAGGCAGCGCTCGCCGCCGCGCGAGCTCTCGGGGGCCGTGTCGGCGTGCTGGGCGCGCGGGTGGGATCCGTGCTCGGTGGCGGGGGCGCCGTTGGCCTCGCGCCGGACTCCCCCTATGAGGACGTGGCCTGGTCGGAGGAGGACGAAGATGAGGGCGGGGACAGCACGGCGGCAGCGGACACGGAGAAGCTTCTGCGTGCCCTCGTGCTGTACCGGCGCGTTTTCGGCGCGTCCGCGTCCCCGACGACGACTGTGTCTTGGGAACGCTCGGCGCTGCGCCGCGCCCTGGGGAGCAGCGCGGTGTTCGAGGCGGGCGCGGTGGAGGAGGCGCGGGACTGTGTCGTCGATTTGCTAACCGGGGCGTCATGACCGCGCTCACTTCTCCCCGACTCGTGTCCTGCCAGCGACTCGACGGGGCTCTTGACGGGCGGGCGCAGTGGCCGACTTACATTGACGATCGTTTTACTTTTATTGCGTACCGGACCCTTGGATATAGATAGCTATACTGTAGTGTATGATTCTGTAATTTCATTCCATTCCATTCGTTCCCTTTTTTCGTCGAGGTATCGGCCATTCTCATAGAGAGAAAGTAGGAAAATACGCAGAACAGATTCAGGTACTCGGAGCAAGACTTGTGGGCTACTTGCAAGAACTTCAGGGTCACTCAAAGTTATGATACGTACACACTGCACCGTTTTCGGATGAGTTCCATGCTCGAATTGCAGATACAACAACACATCGCATCTAGATACAAAGTCTATGGTAAAATATATCCAAGTACGATACCGTCTATGTCCTCCCCTTGGGCGCCGTCTTGCTGAACAATTTTGCCTTCTCGATCGCCGCATTGCTCTGCTTCACGAGGTTCTTCTTGTAGTCGACGATGCTGATGTCCGCCTTGGTGAGATTCTTGATCGTGTGGTCCGCAACCTCCCACAGCTCCTCCGCGACCTGTGAGATAAGACGGAAGTCGTGCGACACGATCACGACGCCACCCTCGAACTCCTTGATCGCACGCGCGAGCGCGTCGATGCTCTCCATGTCCAAGTGATTCGTCGGCTCGTCGAGCAACAGGATATGCGGGTGCTCCATCGCAAGCTGCGCGAACACGACGCGGTTCCGCAGCCCGTCCGACAGCTGCTTAATCGGCGACGTTTGATGCGCGCCCGACAGCCCGAAGCGCCCCAGCTGCGACCGCCACCCCTGGATGTCGATCTCGGGGAACCGCTGGCTGAACAGCTGCTGGAAGTACTCGATTGGTGATTGATCGTACGGGAGCTGGTCCGCGCTGTGCTGGGAGTATTTTGCCAGTTTCAGTGCCGCCTACAGAGGTTTTCAGTACCGTTTACAAAAAAGACAAGACAGGAAAACAACGTACGTGCTTGGAGACGGTTCCCGCTGATGGTTGCAGCGCACCGGTAATGAGATGGAGGAGGGTCGACTTGCCGGTACCGTTCGCACCGAGGATGGCTATCCGTGCGTCCATGCTGTGGTCCATCAGCATCACATTGGTTAGAATGATACTGCACCTACTCGATACCAAAGCTCAGATTCTCATACAGGTAATCCTGCTTCTTCCCCGAGTACGCAAACGCGACCGTGTCAAAGGCGATGATCGGCGGAGGCAGCCTGCGGACATCTTCGAAATTGAACCGCAGGGGCTTGCCCACCTCAATCTTCTCGATCAAGCCCGCCGCCTCCATCTTGTCGATGATCTTTTGCTTTGACTTAGCCTGCCGCACCAAGTTCGCATACGTTCCTGCAGATGCGATGAATCTGTCCCAATTAGAATCGAATTAGAATCGGGACCGTCGGACGCACTTTTTTATGTGCGCGATCTCATCTTGCTGTTTTTGGTATGCCTTCATTTGGTTTACTTCGTTCTCTTGCCTCGTCCGCACGTACGTCGAGTAGTTACCAGCGTAGTAGGTCATCTTCTTCTTATTCGTCAGGTCCATGATGTTCGTGCAAACACTGTCCATGAAATCTTGCGAGTGACTCGTGATGACCAGGATGTGGTTGTATGTGCTCAGGTACGCCTCGAGCCATACGACAGCTCCGAGATCCAAGTGATTCGTCGGCTCGTCAAGCAGCAGCAGATGAGGTTTGACGAACAGTGCGCGGGCAAGCGCGACACGCATGCGCCATCCACCACTCATGTCCTTGGTCGGCTTCTTCATCATCGTGGGGGTGAAACCGAGACCGTGCAGGATGCTGCCGGCCTTGACTTCGAACGTCGCGGGGTCCATCTCCTCGAGCAGCTCGTAAGCCGCTTCCAGCGCGAGGTCGTCTACATCGTCCGCGATAGACAGCTGCTCGATATGCGCCTCGAGCTTCGCAACTTTTTGCCGTGCGGACGCAACAATGAAGTCAACAGCGTTCACCTCCGATGGCTCCGCTTCACCCGAGACTAGGTAGATATCGATGTGTGCTGGGATATCGATGTCGCGCGCTGCAATCGATTGCAGGAACGTCGACTGCAAACGAGGTCAGCCATATCGAGATCTCCAACAATATAATGAGCACACACCTTGCCCGATCCGTTCTCGCCCAGAAGCCCATATCGCTGACCGTAATTCAGCGCAATCTCAGCATTTTCGATGAGCAGCCGGCCATGGAAAGAGAGGGTGTAGGAGTCAATCTTGATATCGCGCGCTTTCACATCCGATACCAGTACACCGGCCGCACTCCTGCTCCACTAGTCAGCGCCGTGGCGGGGATCTCATGAGCTTACGCACCGGTCAGTGGCGAGGCTGAGCTTGGCCATGCTGGTGAGATCCTCCTGGCTGTTGGCGGCGCTCATGCTTGTAAGCGGGGTCGGTGCGCTGCTGCCATTGCGCGAGCCGGTGGTCGGGGTACCCGATGTCGAGCCCTC
This sequence comes from Mycena belliarum, assembly GCA_029282135.1. Taxonomy (NCBI): domain Eukaryota; kingdom Fungi; phylum Basidiomycota; class Agaricomycetes; order Agaricales; family Mycenaceae; genus Mycena; species Mycena belliarum. The sequence continues at coordinate 79,114 of JARJCN010000132.1, read as the reverse complement.
GCCAGTCGCACTCTTCTTTGCGGCTTTTTCTGCGAGCCGCTTTTGCTTGGATGCGGAGGGAGCCATGGTAGTGAGCTAGAAAATAATTTTTGACTGCCGCCGGAACCGGAGTTTGAATCACAAAACGTGACTGCTGCAGCTGTTTCCTTTCGGGTTTCGTCGAGGTCGTCCATGACCCAGGACTCCCATTACAGCAGGCAACACATATCATGCGGGGTAAAAAGAAAGTAGTGCCCCACAAGTGGTACGCAAAGAGGCAAGGAATGACAGAGGACGGCACGTTCATTGCGTATTCAATATTGTACAGGAGCGGGATCATGAGCCTATGCATAAATGTACCGTGCATGAAGTCAAAAAGAATGAGGACCCAAGGGGAAAGGTGAAAGAAAAGGTGGATTATTCCCGATCCGCTTCAATCTGTACATGACGACGAAACCTATTGGGGTGCGGCGACGATAGACTCATTGCGTCGATGTGATTAGATAGTGATACGCACCGAATTCAACACACGCAACCGTGGCCTACATGCCAGTCTCTTCACCTGATTCGAGTAATCTGCGAGAGGGTTAGGACAGCGAACCACATGGCAGAAAATAAATGTGAAGGAAATCAGTGAACTCATGAAGACGCGAACGGCGGAGCAACGAAGGAGTCGTGCTGAACAGCTGTCCACCCATGCGGATTCATCCACAAGGGCGCTTTCATTCCCCAACATGATGCCAGTCAAAGAAGAGGGAACGAAGGGAACAAGGAGAACGTACGAATACTGCTTAACGAGCACACATTCCCCCCCGCGCTCCAGGTCGATACTGTAGGCGTAAAAGTACCCATCGGATGAGATAACCATCACATGGGGCGTCGTGCTGTGGCGAGACATATGTCAGTTTAGTACAGATGCCGCGAGGAAGGGAGGGAGGGAGAGTCCACGAGACATGTGTTAGAGAAGGCCGCGAAAGGACGTAATGCTAGACGAGGGAAGGGGGGGAAACAGCGAGGAGGAGAAGACGGCACACACCTACTTAGCCCAACGACGCAACGTCGCTCGCCTGCACCATTGGCGGTGCCTGGTAAAACAAGTAGAGGTCAGCGTCTCGATAACGCAAAAGACAAAAACACGAAAAGCAACTTACTCCCGGGCGGCAGCCTTAGCGACGCAAAGTCCCGTGCGGGCTCCCACATCTCCGCGAGGCCGGCAGGGAGATATGCCGCCGCGGCCTTGGTAAGCGATGAGGTGAGGTGGAGGGAGCGGCGGCGGATAGTGCTGTGGAATGTCAAGTCAGAAACGCATGAGAACGGTAGGGAAGCGAACGAGGAAATGCATATGCGAAGGAGGATCAAGAGAAAATTACAATAGGCGTGTAGAGCAGTCTGTAGAAGAGGGATTGCGGAATCCGAGGGACGGATTGTAAGAGAGGCGGGGACGGAGCAAACCGGAAAGGCACAGATCCAGCGAGAGCTGGGACAAGATGGGGGGAAAACGAAGCACTCACTCCCCCGTCTTTTTCCCGTTCTTCCCTTCCACGAACGCTTCATACCCCGCATCCAGCTGATGCCCTGACTCGCTTTCCGCAGGACTGCTCGCCTCCTCTGCCCTCCCGTTTCCGTTCGTGCTGCTGCTGCTGCTGGCCGTTCCTCCACTCCCATTCGATGCACCTACCGATCGAAGGATCAGCACCAAGATACACCATATAGTATGTGAAACGCACCTGGCCGCCCGACACGCCACAAATGTACCGTACCCCGCTCGCTCCCCGCGGCGAGCAGCGTGCCCGCCCCGTTGAACGCGAGGGAGTGAATATGCGTCTCGCGTGCCCCGCGCCGAAATTGATAGAGTTTGTCGGCGGAGGGAACACCGAAGACGCGGATTACCGTGCCTGTGCGGATACATGTCAACTTCAAGATAGAAGAACAAGGGAACAAGGAGCCAAAACGCACCCTTGACACTCGCTGTGGCAAGCAGCTGTCCATTCCCACTCAGCGAAAGAATTGCGAGCGGTGAGCGGTGAGCACGCAGGACGTTTGCGGGTGCCAATGCACGCGTGGAGAAGAGCATGACGTCGCCGCTGCCCGTCGCCGTTGGGGTAGGCGTTGCGGCGGAGGCAGGGGCCGCGAGCGCGGGGGAAGGAAGCGGAGCGGGGTACGCGAGGTACGGAGCGTCTGCTGCGGGCGAAAGTGCGCAAATAGCTATAGCGCCTCGTTTGAGCAATGTCCATGAGGGACATGAAGAAAAGGGCGCACCATCCGGATTTGCTACCGTCTCGATGACATGCTGCAACCGCATGTTGCTGATATCGTACACATATATCTCCGTCTCCAGAACGATTACAAGCGTCTTGCGATTGAGCTTCACCGCGAGGATGGAGGACGGGAAGAGCAGTTCGCAGATCATCGACTGGCGCTTAGTGTTAACGATTTGGAGTTTGCGCGGGGAGGATGCGGGGCCAGAGTCTGGCGCACCGACCAGTGCAATGAGCGAGGTACAGAAAAGCATCTCAACGATGCCGCGGGCGCCATCGTCTGCAACACTGAGTTATTGATGCGATCCTAGGGAGGAACACGACTCACTCTGGGTATAAACCCGCCCAAATGGATCACAGTTGGTTATACTGTAACCCTTGCGCGTCCCCACAGATACGCAGGAGTAGTCCTGATTGAAGTTTGCAAACAGCATCCCAGACATCCCGAAGCTTCAGGCGCCCCGGCTGATCTCCAAAACCAATTCAATGTAGTTTTCACCGGTAGGCGTAAGGCCTAAATTCCTTTCAGGTTATTGCAGAGGGTTGTGGGTTCGTAGAGTCGTCGCTAGTCGTTGAAGATGATAACAAATTTGGGGGAGAGAGAACCAGGCGCTGTGTGCGCGTGCTTACCTGCGGCACGACCACGTTCTGCATAGCCACTGGATGTCATCGGACTGCGTTACGACAAGTCCGAGATTCACTCGAATCAAGGTCGTGAACAAAAGTCCTCTCGTAATATTATGGGATTCTCGGGCAAAAAAAAAATAATCTCATGCTCACTTTGTTGTAGTTCTCAGGCCCCTCTCAGTGCAGGTCGGTTCCCACTCGTCGGCATTGGCGGCTTCAATTTGGGTTATACGCTGAAGCTGAGTACTGGCTGAAGCAATTGCAACAGCCCAGCGTGCTGAGTACTTGATTAACAGTAGGTCCTGGATGCTGATACCGTATCCGACCGCTGAGTCTACATAGGCCTATAGAGGCCTCATCTTACCCTGTCTAGTTGACCCTCAATCTGCCATAATTCACAGGCTGAAGTTCCTAGCAGCGCATTATGTATATCATCCCAAACGTCTGGACTTAGATGACCGATAATCACTCCCTCAAGGTTCAAGCTGAGGAGTAGGGGTACCCTCAATTTTTCAGGTCCGTCGAGGCAGGATTCTGCTCCGGTTACAAGCTCAGAGTTCCGATACCGAGCTACAGGGTTCGGGTCAAGGAAAAGAGCATTCGGACAAGTGAAGGAGTATATTTTCAAACATCGGCCGTTTGAACATACGAACCGTGGGAAATACTCCCGTTTTGGCTACACCACACATTTCCATTCACCACAAGCGCGATGATTAAACCAGGTAGGTAGGTAGGTACAGGAATAACTTGAAATTAATCTGAGGGCCAAGCTGTAAGAGATTGGTTTTTCGTTGGAGCACCCCAGTGCCAGATGAGTGTGGTCTTGACAAACACATTTCTGATCCTGGTGTCACTGAACATAGCTTGGCACTTTGCCAAATTGCGTCCAGCTTGAAAATCAGCCTTTCAAGGAAGGCCGTCTGATTCGGAATTGTGAGTTGAAGCTTGGAAATTTACAGTGGCTTTTGATGATACCGACAGGCTTACTTGAAAAGGAGGCGGTCTGTTCTCGTAATTTCATTTTCTCATGTTCAAGACGTCATTGGCTTGACTTCCAGGTGGACCCAGCTCCCAGAATTCCTACTACACCATCCAGTCAGGTTGGTAGCACAGTTGACTACCCATACCCAAAGGACGTAAGTACACATGTCGATGCTGTTGAACATATGTACAGCAGTTGACAGCAGGTGTATTTTCTATTACTGGATACAGGATGCTTGGAGGCATCGAGGAGATGCAGGCAGAATTGTAAGGACCACTTTGACTTGGCTATGCCCAAATTCGAATTGCATGTGTCGAGAAAATTTTTCAAAAGGATGGGGGTTTGCCAAGAAAGTCGAGATTTGTTCACAGGTGGTCGGTCACAAGCAGGAATAGCGTGGAGAGGTGCACGAACGATATTATGCTAGGTCATGCTGCACCAACCAGAAAAGATGCGGGAAGAGGTGTAACGTGAGATACTGGCTTGTGACTGAATTCGGAGCCTCAACAGAGCTTCCGAGGTGGCCTTTTACAGCGGGCGGATCAACACAGCCCAGAGCCCACGGACCACCACACACGCCCAAAAGGATAAAGCCGCCACAGGTCGCCGAGGTCGGTGATTCTTGGTCTGAAACGCACCGGGCAGTGTGCGAAGAGAATGCAGAGGCTCGCCCAGTGGCGTTCGAGCGTCTTTTACCGCGGACAGGCTGAGAGATACCGAAAACAAAAATGATGCAGCCGGCATTATGGACCCATTTTTCTGCCTTCCTGAGGCTTCGATGTCGGGGCGGACCGAGTGTGGACCAGGTGACTAGTGCGCGAAAAAAGCTGCCTAGTTGCCAACGCAGACCAACAAAGGAGCCTCAGAACCGCTCATGCGCCTTGGCTTACAGCGCTCACAGTCACCACGCAAGCAGCGGTGGGCCGAGAGACCGAGTGTGTGGGGGGGAGTGGAGAGAGCAGGGGGCAAAAAATGCAAGGCTTTGTAATCCCCACGTGTACGCGCACGCATCGGAAAAAGTTGGATTTCTGTTCATGAAGCTATCATGACCCCCCGTCTCGTCCGTCCTTCAAGCCAAAATACTAGCCCAGTTCTTCCCGCTGCCGTAGCCAGCGCCCTTGCCAGCCCCCGCCACACTTCTGCGCCCACAAACACCCACGGGGCCACCCTCGCCGAGCACCCTTTTTCAGCGCGCGTCTCGCTTCGCCGCCACCTCAGGCATCCTCTTTCCATTCAGCCATGTCCTCCGATTGCCCTATCCTTGTCTGGATGCTTTCCCTGAATCGCGAATACACGAGAGAGGTGCGAATGCCCGAATATCGCGCGCGCCGCTCACACAATCGATCAGGAGTATAACGCGTGCCACAAGGTCGTTGATGACTGCGTGCAGCACATCAAGATCCCGTACGACCCACCCAATGCCGAGAGCTTCCGTGCGCCTGCCCGCCCTCTATGCTGCTCTGTGTCGAGCTGATGCGCCTCCAGGTCAGGTCATGACCCACATGCTGCCGCTGCTGATGATGCGCCACCGCCGCATCCCGCGCGCAAAGTGGCGCGACTGCATCACGACCAACGGGAAGCACTGGATCGAGCAGGTGCGCGCCCGGCTCATACGACGCCGGTCCCGGTCCCGCACTGACTGCGCGAACATTAGACACCAGACGACATGCCCCCCGAAAAATTCTTGCATTCTATGATCGGGTACCACCTCGCGTACGAGACGTCCCTCTGCGGGATGGCCATGACGCAGGGCGTGCAGCGCAAGGTCATCAACATTGGCCTCGGCATCAAGCACGTCGCAACCGAGCCGCGTGGTGTCGCTGTCAAGGCGTACACCGAGTCTATGGCCCACAAGGTGAGCCGCTGTCTGTTCATGTCCGCCACCACTGACTCGCACGCAGCTCACGCCTACGGAGATGCAGCTCCTTTCCCCCGAGCTCGGGGATGAGGTCGCGCTGCGGCGGCTGTGTACAATTCTCGCCCTCAAGGCTGCATACATCCACGCGATCGGGCAGCCGCCCGGCTTCGACTGGGCGCGGCTCGAATTTGACGTCCCGGGCGAGTCTGCCCGCGGCGATGGCGCGCCGCTCACTGGCTGGGAGTTCCGAATCTTTCGCGCGAGCCTCGGTGTCGCGCGTCGCGGTACGCTCATCGAGGAGGCGTACCAATGCGTATGCGCGTTCTTTCGTGGTTCCAAAGAGAGCACATTTGTGTGGCACGAGAGCGCAAAGGACCTCGAGAGCTGGGTGCAGTTTATCAACATCGATCAAATGGTGAAGGTCATACCAAAACTGACCGCGTAGCCACCGTCCTCGTACTACTTGACCGGGTTTCCTTCCGTCATAGGATTTTCCTCTCTCCCTTTTTCTACCTGCACTCATCTTGCTCTTCTCTGATTCTACGCCGCTTGGCGTCACTGTACACCACATCGTGCATCCTAATCATCGCTTACCTACTGCGACACCCCCACCCCAAGCAATAACGCTGCCCGTCGTCCTTATATACAATTAGACTCAACCTGTCCTGGTTACTTATTTATGCCCAGCACAAGTTTTAGCTACTGCTGGCCTTTCCGTCTGTAATCTGTTGTACTCCTGGAATCCTTTCGTTCTTGTCAATTATTGAACGCTGCGGGCAACCAAATATATCAGATTTCTTACTTGGACCAGGCAGTTCAACGTTTACCAGTATGTATGACTGCGCCATGGGCCTGCCACTGGCAGCGCGGCGCGCGCACCAAGTGACTGTAAGTCATGGTTCCTTAGGCGAAAATCGCCGTGAACTCGGATTCTTTGGGAAAGTACGTTTACATCCCCGTCAGCCTCCAGAGAACGCAGTCGCATTGGCACACGCATGAATAGCACTGTGCGCTCCGGAAACGCATGATGGAGGAAGTGTCCAAGTTGATGAACCGTGAGAAAAACTTCAAGGCTCCCTGATCCGAGATTATTCGGACTCGGACTTCACTCCAGTTTTGTAAATCCGTTCAAGTTCTAGGGCTTGGAGGCTGCGGGCTGACAATTGTTTCTAGGTCGTTGCAATAGTATTGCACTCTCGGAATATCGAACCAAATTAGCTCCGCGGATTCAAAGAAACCGCGATCGAGGAACGAACACCAAAAAATGACTCCTTGATAGATCAGATATTATGTTCACTATTTTATGCCCCGCCTCTGCCTACTTGATATACAAGCACTACTAGTACTACTGAGGCCTGAGGTCCTCAGCTGGTTATGTTCTCATGCGCATCGGCCGTTCCCGGGCCTTCGTTTCTTTTGGAGGCAGAAATATCACAAGCAACTGTAACCGGACATAATAATACGCGCCCCAAGAGAATTAGATGCACGTGATGAGCGCTCTGCGGTGAATGGGTCGAGACAGCGTCGCCGAACTAGTCCAAAACGCGACGAGCGGGGCTTGGATTATTGTGCGCAAGTTCCCCATCTATTTTGAAGGTCGCAGTCGTAGTCGGGCGGTCGAATGGATAGGTCGCGCGGATCACACGTGACGGCAGGGGCTCCCCAAAGATTTTCAGCCGGGGTATATTTTGGCTGGGGCTAGGTCCACCTTTGTTCGCAACCGCCATGTCCTCTGTCTACCCTCGCAGAGCGTCTCCCCCGACTGAGGCTCCTCCCGTGGTCATCCCCGAAGTCGAGAACTACGTCTCCCACACCCTCAAGACGACGAAAGCTCTTCCCCCAATAACCTGGGACAACTTCTTGACCGAGCTCAACTGGCTCAATGTCGCCATCCTCACCCTCACCCCTGTTATGAGCATCATTGGCGCGTACCACGTCAAGCTACGTTGGGAGACCGCCCTCTTCTCTGTTTTCTACTACTTCTATACGGGTCTCGGTGAGTTTCAAGTTCGTCTTGCTTTGCAGAAAGCCGAGTCTCATTCTCGCCATGCAGGCATCACTGCGGGGTACCACCGCCTATGGGCGCACCGCAGCTACAACGCGGGCAAATTCCTCCAGTACTTCCTCGCCATTTCTGGCGCTGGCGCGGTCGAAGGCTCCATCAAGGTTAGCATTCTCGCTAAAACATCGGTGCTCTTTCTGATTCGCGCCCCTAGTGGTGGTCGCGTGGCCACCGTGCCCACCACCGCTACACTGACACCGAGCTCGACCCGTATAACGCTGGTGAGGGCTTTTGGTACTCCCACATGGGCTGGATGCTCGTCAAGCCCCGCCGCAAGCCTGGTGTCGCCGACGTCAGCGACCTTTCCAAGAACGAGGTCGTCCGCTGGCAACATCGTCACTACATCCCTCTCATCCTTCTCATGTCCTTTGTCGTCCCCACCGTCATCCCGTGGCTCTGCTGGGGAGATGCCGCGGGCGGGTACATCTACGCGGGTTTCGTGCGCCTGTGCTTCGTTCACCACTCGACCTTCTGCGTCAACTCGCTCGCGCATTGGCTCGGCGAGTCGCCGTTCGACGACAAGCACTCGCCCCGCGACCATCTCATCACCGCGCTCTGTACCATTGGCGAGGGCTACCACAACTTCCACCACCAGTTTCCCATGGACTACAGGAACGCGATCAAGTGGTACCAGTACGACCCTACGAAGTGGTTCATCTGGGTCTGTCAACAGATGGGGCTTGCAACGCATCTCAAGGTTTGTTCCTTTCTTTTTGCTCACAGCCTGGCCTCACGTCCTCGTAGGTCTTCCCGGACAACGAAGTTCGTAAAGGTCAACTCACGATGCAGCTCAAGCGCCTCCGCGAGACACAGGAGGCGCTTGCTTGGCCGTCCGACAGCAACGACCTCCCCGTCATCTCCTGGGATGCGTACATTGAGCAGTCCTCCAAGCGCCCTCTCATCCTCGTCGCCGGATTCATTCACGACGTTTCTTCCTTCATCGACGAGCACCCCGGTGGCGCGCACTGGATCATCAAGTACATCGGCAAGGACGTAAGTCCGCAAACTTTGAAGTCGATTTCTGCGCTAACTTGTCTCCAGGCCACATCCCCATTCTTCGGTGGGGTTTACGAACACAGTAACGCCGCGCACAACGTACGGTTCCAATCGCAATTTCTGATTCTATATTTACGCTGCGGTTACAGCTCCTTGCAATGAAACGTGTTGGCGTCTTGCACGGCGGGATCCCGCTTGCAGTCGACGACAAGGTCGTTCCGCCCTCGCAGCGCCTCAAGATCGCGCGCTATGCCGAGCTTTCCTCGCCGTACGCCAGCAGCACTGCGTACTCAGATCACGACGAGAAGGAGGGGATGCTTGGCTGATTTTGCATGATACGAGTCGCGTCACTGGGCGACGTAAAAGCTTTTCTTGAGGTACGATAGACACGCATATGCTCTGAGCTTCTGCATAGATACTGTATAGGCGGTTGTGTAACGAATGCATACAATTTTAAATGCACATCACTGGGAGTGAGGAAAAATACCAAGCTCTAGTATGACAAGGAACGAACGTTAGCCCACCATGCGAGGTCTCCGTCTCCCATGTGCGACATAAAGCCTCCGTGGTCACAACGTGGTCAGGCGCTTGCAGAACCCTTCGTTCAGGTCGCTTCTCTAATGAGCGCGACGTGGTCGCATTCGCCACACGTGGCCACGTTGCCCTCTCGTCGCGCGCTCATTTGCCTTACCAGGGCCCAGCAATGTCCGCGCCGTCGCTCCTGCAACCGGAATCATGCAGCGATATCCAGCATATAACACGCATTTCTCGACCCATTCGCGTTCCACCGCCCTCCCAGCGTGCATATCACGAGTATGCTCAGCTTGCTGTTCCTTGCCCTGGCCGTGCGCGCCTCGCCTGCCCCTGCGGGCACCTTCAACATCCTCTCGATGAACGTCGCGGGTCTCCCCGCAATTCTCAACGGTAACGGCGAGTCGGGCGACAAAACGACGAACACGGCGCTCATCGGGCAGACTTTCAACAAGTATGATTTCGATGTTATCCACGTCCAGGAGGTATGCACACGTTGTTCGTCCTACCGCGCTAGTCCTGAGGCGCGGCACCCAAGGACTTCAACTACCACGCGACGCTGTATGCGAACGACAATCATGCGTTCCGCACCGCGACGTCGGGCGGGGTGCCCTTCGGCAGCGGGCTCAACACGCTCTCCAAATTTGATTGGCTCGATTTTGCGCGTGTCAAGGTATGTGAGGCTGGCGTTGCCGAACCATGGCTGACGATGTGTAGTGGGACACCTGCTCCAACGCATCCGAGAACGACTGCCTGACGCCCAAGGGATTTACTTTCATGCGTCTGCGTATCGACGAGGGCGTATACGTCGACTGCTACAATCTTCATGCGGATGCGGGCACCGAGGCGGGGGACGAAACCGCCCGCGCGGCAAACTTGAAGCAGGTCGCGAATTACATAGATACGTGGTCGACTGGGAACGCGGTGCTCGTGTTTGGCGACACGAACTCTCGGTACACGCGCACGGACGACGGCATCCGCGTGTTCAAGACGCAGAATGGGCTTACCGAGTTCGTATGCAGGCCATCGTCCTCTCGCAGGTGCTAAACTTGGTTCGCAGTGCATGGGTGCAAGACATTGAGGGTGGCACCTATCCGGCAGCTGGCGCAAACGCGCTGCTGTGCCCGAACGGTGTGCCCACGGACGCGGACTGTGAAGTCGTCGACAAAGTGCTCTACCGTGGCAGCGCCCTCGTCGCGCTTACCAACACGGGCTTCTTCTATGACACCGCACGTTTCCTCTCGCCGGACCTCAAGACGCTCACGGACCACAACCCTGTGCGTGTCGGCTTCGCGTGGACGCTGGCAAGCACGCTGCGCCAGTCGGACCTGCAGGGCGGCCCACACGGCACCTGGTTCACAGACCTGCCAAGCCTCCCCGCCGCGCCCAAGGCGCGCGTCCTGACACTCAGTGGTGCTAAGCGGCTCGACTCGGTCGCAATCACTCTGACCAGCGGCGCGAACTTCAAGCACGGCGGCACAGGCGGGACCGCCGCGTCGCTGACGCTCGCAACAGGAGAAGCTATCGTCAGCGGCACGCTCTGCTGGGCACAGTACAAGAACCACACACGTAACTTCTATGCACAGTTCACGACGTCTGCGGGGCGCACCGTCACCACGGGCACGATGACGAGCGACTGCGCGACCATGGTGGCGCCCACGGGATTCGGTGTCGTGGGGTTCTTTGGGCAGGACGGCGATGAGATGGACCAGCTGGGCTTCATCTATGCTAAGCAGTAGCGGGAGGATAATAATTTTAGGGACATGGTCTAAAAGCCAGTCACTCATAGTCATTGTAGGCTAGATGGCTAACTGTCTTTACGTGGAATATGTACATAACTACATAACAATCCGACCTTCTCTGTATTCCGTTCATTCGCGAGAGCGAGGTCCATCCACTATCCATCCTTCCGACACAGTCCCTCCAAAGTCCCAGTCCACCGTACCCATGGTGTTTCTCTTACAACCATAACATGTGAGATCGCAACAAGTGGCCACTCCCTGTTTGACGTTCAGCAGGGAAAACCCAGGTAGAGCCGAGTACGCACGGATCGGCGGCGCTCCGCCGGAGCACGAAGCTCTGATCGAGAGCGAGCGTGGGTGTGGCGGGGCCCGTGAGTTGTGTGTAAACACTGAGAAGTACCTCCTGCCCGCTCTCAAGCACGACCGTGTCATAGTCGAGCGCGATCGTACCGCCAGCCGGTGAAAAGCGCAACCCCGCGAGCGCAGGCAGCGAGGGCATCGTGCGCTCTGGAAATTATGGGTTGTCAGTCGTAGCAGAAACAAAAGAATTGGGCGGAATGACGCACTAGACGTCGAGCTCGCCGCACGCTGGAACGTAAATTTAGACGGGCGCGCAAAGTTGGTGTCGCGGAACGAGACTATGGCGTCCTCGGCATATGCTGGCGCGAGCGCCGCGCGGTCGCGATCGAATGTAAGAATATATCTGGCACAAAATGAATGAGCAATTATAGGTTTGTAAGCGTGGCGGGACGCACTGCTGAATAAAGTCCAGACTTAGCTGCTCCAATTGCACCTGCTCCTCCTCAGCCGTCAGTTGTTCGACCTGCGCCGACGAGATAGCGATTTCTGTTACACCATCACCACCCTCCGGTGGCTGGAGGGCTATTGGCGATGCGTGGCGGGGAGATGAGGGCTGCAAGGCGTCTGGCGGCGGGGGCTCAGCGTCGACATCGATGATTTCAACTTCGTGAGCAGCGGATGGACGCGGCCGTGGTCTCGAGCGCACAGGACGAAGCGTGTCAAGCCACACAGGCTCGGGGCTCGTCCTATCTCTTATTTTTGAGCTTCCTCGGCCCAAGAGGAGGACCAGACAGACGTACCATTCGATGACCATCCCATCGTCGCGGAAAAAGAACTTGTCGATGTGCAGACCGAGGTCGCGCAGCACCGCACACTCGCGGCGTGCCCACGCGCGACGGTTCGCGATAAAGTCGGGGTTCAATGCACGCACGCAATCAGAAGGGACGGGGAAATAGCGCTTAGATCCCGCGGTGATGGCGCGACGCGGCGGGTTCGCGAGCGGGGGCGAGGGTGTGCGTATCTCAAGCTTGATGTGGGCTGGTGGCAAGGGTGGACCGGGCAAGGTAGGGGTTTGGGCATGGGGTTGGTTTACGGGAGGTATGGTCTCTACGGACTCCTCCAGCTTTACATTGGGTTCATGCGCTCGGGGTTGAGTTAATGGCGGGGGATAGTTCGAATTCGGGGCGTGGCTTTGGGCTGCGGGCAGTATAGTAACTGCAGGCTCCTCTCTCTTTATAGCGGGTTCATGCACTCGGCGTCGTTTCGGGGGCGGGGGAGAGTTAACGTCACGCGGGACAGCTTGGAGGATGGTTTGTTGGGGATGAGGAAGAGTGACAACTGCTTGGATGAGCTTCGGGATAGGACGAGCAGTTCTCGCGTTCTCCGTACGAGGTATGAGACTAGGACCGGCGCGTGGTGGGACGACTGTCTGTATAGAGTGGACCCGGGTTTGTGTGTTCTCCGTGCGAGGTGTCACTGTGAAGCTGGGACCTACGCGTGGTTGGGCGGATGGCTGCGTATGATAATCGCGTCTCGGCGCGTCCTGACGACGTGATATAGGAGCACTACGGAAGCTGGGTGCGGCGGGCGGCTGGGCAGCATAATCGCGCGTAGCACTGCTCTTCGTCATCTGAATTGGATAACCCTGGCGCATTGGCGCGCTTTGGGGGACTGGAGCGCTCTGAGCGGGCATAGGAAATGGAATGGGATGACCCTTCACGCGCCGACTTGGAAGCGTAGAGTCGGACCCAGGAGCTGGAGAAGCCTGGCCAAGAGACATATTCCGGTGGCCCCCACGCGCATTGGGGATCCCTCCACGCCCCCTGTTCTTTCCCTGAAACCCATGTCTATAATCCGACCGCGGCTGAGACTTGCTAGGGAGGACTAGCGACGGGACTGCGCGACGCTTGTCGATACTTTCGTTGGGCTGAGAGTCCTCTGCGTGGGCAATGGGTGCAGTAGGTTTGACAGAGGGTGGGTGTCGATTCCTGGCCAGGGACATCGAGGATAAGTAGTAGCAGGCCGTGTGGCGGTGCCAACTCGGCCACACTCACTTGCCGCAGTCCCTCATCCTCTATGCAGCATTTTGGCAAGGGCGCTGTCCGGGTGGTGAAGAACTACACAAAGGGTTACTCGGACACCCAGGCCAAGGTCCGCGATGCGACCTCTAACGACCCCTGGGGGCCTAGCGGCACCCAGATGAACGAGATCGCGCAGATGACTTACAACCAGGGTGACTTTGTGGAAATTATGGAGATGCTCGACAAGCGCCTCAACGACAAGGGCAAGAACTGGCGCCATGTATTCAAGGTTGGCCGCGCGGGCTCGAGGAGAAAGTACAGCTGACTCGTGATACACGCAGAGCCTTACCCTGCTCGACTACCTCCTGCACCAGGGGTCGGAGAACGTTATCATCTACTTCAAAGACAATCTCTATGTGATCAAAACGCTCAAGGAGTTCCAGTTTGTCGATGAGGACGGCAAGGACCAGGGCGGGAACGTTCGCGCTAAGGCCAAAGACATCACGAGCCTTTTGCAGGACGAGGGCCGCTTGCGTACGGAGCGTCGGGCGCGTGCGAGCATGCGCGAGCGTATGGTGCGCGGGGCCGGGGAGGACGGCGAGCCCGATGGCGCCGCCGCACGCGGTGCCGACGAGAACGGCCGTCGTAGAGGCGGTGGCGGTGGCGGTGGGGAGGACGAGATGCGCCGTGCGATAGAAGAGAGCAAGCGGAGTCTACGCCAGGAGCAGCAGACAGCAGAGGAGAAGGACCTTGCCCAGGCGATCAAGCTCAGCGAGGAGGCGGAGGCCCGCCGCCTGCGCGACATCGAGGAGAGCAACGCCAAAGCACTGTTTGACGAGCAAAACCAGCTGTACGTCGTCCCATCAAATAATCTAAGACAACACTTATCCTTCATAGCGCGCCTCCTGTAACTAATAACCCTTTCCCCTTCCTTGACGCGCCGCCCCAGCAGCAGCTCCAGCCGCAGTTCATCCAGCCGCAGTTCACGTCGTTCAACCCGTACCAACAGCAAGCGGAGATGGAGGTAAGCACATGTGCCGCTCGTCGTTGCAGGTGCTGATGTCACTTCGAAGGCTGAGTACATGCGCCAGCAGCAGCAGCAGGCCTTCATGCAACAGCAGCAACAAGACGAATGGATGCGCCAGCAGCAGATGCTCCAGCAGCAACAGCAGCAGCAGCAGCAGCAGGATGAGTGGATGCGCCAGCAGATGATGCAGCAACAGCAGCAGCAGCAGCAACAACTCATCCCGCAACCCACCGGCTTCGGTGCGAACAACCCGTTCGCGCAGACGCAACAGCAACAATCACCGCCGCCGCTCCCATCCTTCTCCCCCTCCCAGCAGCCTCCGCCCCAGTTCAATCTCCCCGGCACGTACGACGGTGGCTCCCAGCCCTCCTTCCAACCGCAGAGGCAAAATTCGAGCCCCGCACCGACACCGAGTCCGCAGCCCGGAATCAAGGTCAAGGTGAACGATGGGAACAACGCGCACCTCGCGAGTCTGTTTGCAAACCGCGACGACGGACAGGACACGTTCGGAAACACCGGTGCGCTGCGGTATGGGCACACGAACGCGGGTCGCGCGATCCTCACGCAGCAGAAGACTGGTCAAAACCCGTTCGCGCGCACGCAGCAGCAGCAAAACGAGCAGCCGTTCTTCAATGTCTGAGCTGCGACTCCCGTTCTTCTCGCGCCCTCCGCGCCCTATTTTGTGTTCATTCGATGCGCACTTCCTCCTACCTCTCTCTTATCCCTCTGTATGCCCGCGGTGTATTGCTTATCCTCACATACTTGACTATCTTAAATGGAACCGGAGGACGATATTTGGATTACTGGAGTGCCCGATGAGGAGTTCACGCGTCTTGCGGTACAATTCAATTCAATTTTGCACTACGTTGTATCCATCTCGTCCCCGCCAATTAGGGTGATCTCTTCGCTGACTACCAGGCTGCGGACATTCTCCGTCTTCCATGCGGTAGTACCGCGACGGAAGCCGTATTGGCGCTCTTTCTGCACGCGCACGTTAGGCATCTCGACGTTGCGCAGCATCTCTGTGTGAGCAGCGGTGATAATGCATGCGTCGATGTTCGAACCAGACCCGAGGTCGTTGAAGATACCCGCGGCGATGGCGTCTTTGACGAGCTGGAGGGCGGCGGCGCGCTTAGGTGTATCGTATGATTAACCAAGGAAAGAGGACGGGGAAAGCAACGTACGGTCATGTTAGGCTTCCAGCCGCACTCGAAAACGGCCATGGCGGCGAGGGAGCCAGAGCCCATCGTGACATACGGAAGTTTGTCTGTCGAGCCGTGCGGGTGGATCGTGAACAGATGCGGGCCCGTCGCGTCCACCCCGCCGAGCACCAGCGCCGCGCCGACATGCCCCTGGTATCTACACACCTGTGAGCGGGGCCAGCTAGCCTACGAGCAAAGGCCAATGCGGACCGGAAAAGCATTTGCTTGAGCATTGTCATGGCGGTCACGACGCGCGGCTTTCGTCCTGTTGACAGACCGTGCAGTTCCATGTTCGAGCTTATCAGCGCCGTCGTGAACTCGGTGTCCGCCGCCGTGCCCGCACCGCAGCAGCGGATCGACTCGGTAATGTAGTGAATCTGTAATATCGTCAGTCAGTCACCAGTGTCGATGGCGCGCCGCGCGACGCGCACCTTCTCGCAATTCTTGTCGGCGACAATGGGGCCCTCCGTCGCGCGTGTGTCGGCGCCAAGGACGATGCCGTCCTCAAAGAGGCAGCCGACGATGGTCGTACCCGTGCTCGTGGCTTTGGGCAGCGGCAGGCCTTTTTCGGCAATGAAATTATTCCTGCGGCAGGTGAGATTCTTGAGGTGAGAGCCCCGGGATGTAGCTGTACCGTAGCTGGTTTGAAAAGTCAAAGCCAGGCGGCGAGAATACGGAGGCCATGGTGGAAAGACGAATCGGAAAGTGGGTGTACGCGTCGTACCCACGTGATCAAAAGCCCTAATTGATACAAGCCCCTATGTAGCCCTCGCATTCTCAGCGTTGTATAGCGTCAACAAGGAAATGGGTCTTTTGTTTTAAAAGTCTAACCGATCCATGCACAGAACGCCCAACATGAGAGGCGAGTCACTTTGACGAGGCTCGACTGAGATAATTGCGCCGACAGTCCAAGAGGAGTGTAAGTAAGAGCATCAGGACAGTTCGACCGTGGTGGTAAGTAGCAGTCACATTATGAGGTGTGGAAGTATAACAAAAGAACCAATTGAAGCAGGGGTTGGGTGCTGTGTTCTATGCTTCAAAAAATTGCTCCCGTCTGCCAATTGTCGAGGCACCCTGCAGCCTGCGAGATGAGAATGAGGTAGGCTCGTTTCAGCCTCTTAGACTATACTATGCCTAGCCTCTATAGTATGCCTGGCGTGATTTTCTGGAGATGTTCGTTCAGAATCACGTATAAGGATGAGGATGAGCAGGTATAGAAGTATGCCTTCTGGCTGAGTCTTTAATTCAGGTGTCCTTGCGAAAGAGGTGGGTCAAACACATTCAAGTACATCTTGGTTTAGAACGTACAATAAATCCGATTCAAATTTCTTTTTGAGCAGCAAGAAAACGCAGTCGGCAGCGGATTACGGCTTCTGTCTTATAAGATATATTGTATACTGGCCGACAGCCAGCCGCCTTAATAAAGATGTCAACGGATGAGTACAAGGATAGTATGGACCTTGGGCGTTAGTACCCGGAAATCGTAGACACATTCTGGAGGGTCATGATGACTTCCTCCACAGGCTGAACCGTGGCATCAAGCTCGGTCACATGTGGAATGAAGTTTAAAGCGATGGCAGAAGCGTTTGTGAGGTAGGCTTTATGCCAGTGCGAGTCCGAGGCCGCTGCCAAGTCGCACGAGTCCCTCCGACGAGTCATTTCGGTGTTGTGATTAGATGCTGCTTGGTGAGAACTGGGATTTGATGCAGAAAGCTCCGACGCAGTAGGTCGCAGAGTTGATCTAGAAGCAAGGCGCTGAGGTAACGCTCCGAGTCCATTTTCAAGTGACGGGATGGTTGCAAGATGGCATTGGGCTGCATTGGGCTTGTAAGCACTATCGCGTGATCAATTATATCATTTATCCACCAAGTCCTTTGGGAAGTGGCCATATCGACAGTTCCGGCTTTTCTCCTCCATGGCCGCCCAAGTATCGATCAGCCCTCACGACCTCCAGCCTTACTGCCAGCGCATACAATCCACCAGCGAGGCAGTTGACGACGCGATCTCCAGGGCCGCCACAGCCCAGAAAGCATGGAGTGCATTGTCTCTCGACGAGCGGATTGCAATAGGATACAAGTTTGTTGAGGAATTCACCAAGCTCAGTGAGCGCATCCCACAGGAGCTCACCAAGATGATGGGCCGGTCAGTACGTTCCTGCTCGCGATAGCCTCCCCTCACGCGATCTAGTCCCGTCTCGCAAGGTGCCGGCGAGGCAAGGGGCGTTGTAGAACGCGCAAACTACATGCTTTCCATCGCTGCCTCCTCCCTCGCGGATGTTCCTCTCAAGAACACCGATAAGCCAGGCTTCCGCCGCTTCATTAAACGCGTCCCGCTCGGCGTTGTGCTCGTTATCGCGCCATGGAACTTCCCATATCTCACTGCCATCAATTCTGTGCTACCAGCACTTCTTGCGGGCAACACGGTCATTCTAAAGCCTTCTCCCCAAACCCCGTTATCTGGCGAGCGGCTGTCCCTCGTGTGTTCTCATCTTCCTGAATCAACGCTAAATTAATCAATGAAACAGGCGCTCACTCAAGCAGGCGTTCCCAAGGACGCCATCATCACCCTGCATCTGAGCCCAGAGATGACAACTCAGGCGATACAGAACCCGCTTGTGAAATTCGTCTCGTTCACGGGTAGCGTTGTTGGCGGTCGTGCAGTTGAGCAGGCGGCGGTCAATGCCCCGGGATTCAAAGGCGTGGCGCTCGAGGTTTGCCTTGTTGTTTCATTGACCATACGGTATCTAATTCCATGCAGCTAGGTGGCAAAGACCCCGCGTATGTGCGCTCCGATGCAGATCTGGAGTACACAGTGCCCGAGCTCGTGGACGGCGCGTTTTTCAACTCTGGTCAGAGCTGTTGCGCGGTCGAGGTAACTTGTCTGTCATTGCAAAATGCGCATGCTGAGCAGGTATTGTTAGCGTATATACGTCCACGAATCGATTTACGACGCCTTCGTCGCTAGATTCGTCGATATAGTCAAGGTAGGACCCAAACGATACTTTCAAGCTTCCCCGCACTCAGATTTATTCTGTAGGGCTACAAACTCAACAATCCGTATCAGGAAGATACTACCCTTGGACCCGTTGTTAGCCTCGCGAGCGCTGATCGCATCCGCAAGCAGGTTGAGGATGCAGTAGCCGCCGGCGCGAAGGCACTCATACCCTCAGATCCTTACAAGCGCGTTGATAAGCCGTGAGTGTGTATTCCAACTCCTCCGACATCCATCCAACGGATCGCGCAGCGGCACCGCATTCGTCCAGCCTCAGGTTCTCGTCGACGTAAATCACGGTACATGCTATCTCGGCCTCTTCATCTCCCTAATGTTACTGACACTGATTCTCCAGCGATGGACGTGATGAAGGTATATTCACCTTCGCTCTCGCCTACTCTGTATCCCAACTGACCGTTGTGCCTGCAGGAGGAGACCTTCGGGCCTATCGTGGGCATTCAGAAGGTGTTTTTGCTTCTGATTTGATTGATACCGCTTTTAAGCCCATGTCCGTGCAGGTGGCGTCGGACGATGAGGCAGTGCAGCTAATGAACGACTCGCCATATGGGCTCACGGCATCTATCTGGACCAACGCAGAGGCGAACCCCGCTTCGGAGGAAGCGTTCCTGGCGCTTGAGGCGCGGCTGGAGACCGGGACCGTGTTCTTGAACCGGTGTGTTCAATATTGCCTCCGCTTCTGCACTTGCTATTGACGGGCGCGTACTTAGTTGCGATTATTTGGATCCGGCGCTCGCGTGGACGGGAGTCAAGGATAGTGGGCGGGGCATCAGTCTCAGCAAATTCGGTTCGCTGATCAACCGCGACTGATGTTTTGTTTCTAATCCTGGGTATCTGTACGCAGGCTTCGACCAGCTCACCCACGCAAAGAGCGTGCATATGAAGATCAAGACTTCGTAAGTATACTTGACGGACTCGATCGTGTACGAAAAGGAAAGAAGGCAGATTGTACCTGGCTGAGTTCAGGTATCATACTCGACCTGATGTCTATGTTTCCTAATCCAGCTCTTGGAGGTGGTTTAGATCGAATGCTGCTGCCACGCGTACCACAACAACGCACGGTTGAATTTGTACCACACCTTGACCACACCACAACAACACCACAGAGTCCGCGCTCAATCTTTCAGTGGTAACGAACCCTCGGCTGAGCCGAGGGGCTTGCTCATAGGCGTCAATGCACGTTAGATACGCATCTTATCGCGTGCTTTGACGCCGTTTTGGTGCGATGTTGCAGTCTCTGCCATCCAACCCACATATATTCTGTGTCTGCTTTCGATCGTCTCAACTGGATGATCTCTTCCATACCTGCTCGCTTTTTTTTTCTCGTCAACGCAATTACTGCCGCGGCGCAGCAAGCCGCGTTCTCAGCTCAATCTGAGACCTTATTTGAATTCCACCACCCCATCAAGAGCGTTGCGGTGGTCGGCGCGGGGCCTGCTGGGCTTCAAGCGGCTGCCAAGCTAGTTGAGCATAACTTTACTGTGCGTATTTTCGAACGCGCCCCTTCTCCTGGAGGCAACTGGTTCTACACGGACGAGACGCCTGCCCGCGAGCCATATCCGTGCGTCCTAACCCTTCTGCGTCTATCAGTCGAGCAAAACTTACCCACAGGGACCGCCCGATCGACGAAGGTGCTGTGATCCCAATCAATCTGCCGGCGACGCGCTACTATGAAGAAGGCGACGACAACCTTAGTCTTGAGGACCGGTGGAAAGAGCACTGGCAACCGCGTCCGGTGTGGAACAATCTGCACACAAACTCCCCCGCCGTACGGATAGTGTTTTCCACGATTGAATACCTTGCTCAAATCGTATCAAGGTGATCACCGAACTTCCGGACGTCAAGTATTCAGCTGATAGTGTATTGGGCATTTCGTTCGCCGATCGTTGCTTCTTATTCAATAAATCATAGCCGTGGGTTCTCTCCAACCACGATATCCAACGCCACGTCCGCGCCTACGCGTCTTTCCACAACCTCAACTCCAACGACTACCAAACATCGTCTTCGGCACCCCCAGTCACGTCCTACTCGACGCGTGTTGAAAAACTGGAAAAGCTCGAATTGACGCAGACATGGAGGCTTACTTTGCGCAAACTCGAGCGCCTTCCCGAGATTGGAAAATTCAAAGCACAGTGGTGGACGGAAGACTTCGACGGTGTGGTCATTGCGACGGGTCCGTATGTTTCGCCCCATGTCCCCCAGATTGCAGGGATCGTCGACTGGAGCAAAGCACGGTCGGACGCGGGGGAGTACAGCATCTACCACTCGCAGTCATATCGTCGGCCAGGGCGCTATCAGAATAAAGTACGCATTCTCTGTCGCCTTGCACTATGATACTAAGTCGCTGCCGCTCTGCAGACGGTCCTCATCGTCGGAGCGTCTGTTTCTGCTTCCGAAATCGCAAGAGACATCGGGCCCTATGCTGGCAAAGTTATCGCAAGCATCAGAGTCAGGACCGTCGTATTTTACGAAATCCTGTCAGTCTTACTTGAGTTTAGCCCCACAGCGAGCCACATCCTTTCCAATTGCGAAGCTTGCGGCGTTTCCCTAACACCACAGAATTCGTTCCGGAGATCGCTCACTTCGATCCGCTGGACGTTCACGACCACGGAATCAAGGACGGCATCATACAACTCGTAAATGGCACCGAACTTCATGGCATAGACGAGGTGTGTACACATAGGTTCCAGGAACAGTACTGCATGGCGTGGAGATCCTTACAATCAACGTGAAGATAATCCTTGCAACGGGATTCCTTCATTCTAGCGTATTCCTGCCTAAATCGTGAGTTGCATTTCGACCAATGGAATGTTCAACCTCAATCGCCGAAGCCAAAGTACGGCAGCCGGTGGGCCTGAGAACTTGCACTGGACGGGCCATTATATTCCGGATCCCACCCTTGCATACACAAACGGTTTTTTTTTTCAACATTCGGGGTGCGAATCTACTAACTGATTCGTTAGTGCGGCCATGGACGATGGGAAAGTATCAGTCCTACGCTTTTGCGAAAGTCTGGGAAGGAACGGCCCATCTGCCTACGCAAAAGAAAATGCAGGAAGATTACGACAGCGGAAAGTATAGCTTTGGAGGTTTCTTTGGGACACACCCATCGGAAGGTGAGTTGCGCGTTTCGGCGAGGCAATAGCTCATCTGGCCGGATAGCACTCTTCCGGCAATATGTGGCGTGGCTCAACAATGAATCGCTGAAAAACGGCGGCCGGCTCGTAGCGCCATGGCCGGTCAAGTAAGGTTTTTTTTAACTCCCCCCGGATCTCGCTCAGGCTCTCTCTAGGAATCGTGAGGTCTTCGTGTATTACTCCAATTCGGAATGGGCGGAGGTGAGAGGATGTCTCCAAGCCATACATCTAACATCTTGGCTCATTTCGCGTCGAGGGATATGCTTCATTGGCGAACTTCACCGACTTTGAGGTCCTTCCTGCTAGCCAATGGCCTACTCGCAACCAAGAATCAGCGGCTGCCTGGGATGCTCTTGTCTACAGCGACCTATCCTGGTAGATCCTGCACGTTGTAAATCGAGTTGATGTAGCTGCACACCGGATTCATGTAATCGTTTTTATACTTCGCGTGTCGGATGGTAACCCACGACGCGCCATGTATCCTTCAGGACACGCTTGTGGCCTGTGTCTGGATTGACAGCGACAAACATCTAGCTCCGCAACCAACGGGTAAAGTTTTTCTACCTCGCTTCAAAAGAAAAAGAAAAAGTCAATGGTATGACTGGGGGAGACTAACCAACGGGGTTGGTGGTGTGACTCCGTGAAGGGAGCCACGACAATGAAGGACTGCGATTGGACGGACGCCCTCCACAGGTTGGTGAACTGTATCAGGAACCTCCCGTACGTGGAGGGCAGTGTCCTCAGGAACTGCTTCGTATGTGCCAGTATCAATACCGCGGGTCCCGGGCGTCGCATGCAAGAAGACAGCCAGAAACTGAGACAGTTTGTAGTCGAAAGACGTTGTGACTTCAATCCCGCCTCGACCCAGTCGCAGTAAGCGACACTTGTCTTGACTAATTATCACACCATAGACATGTTGCATGGGTGAAGAGCTGGGATGCTTGAATAGCATCGAGGTAAGTGATAACTTGACAGCGCAAGTCTCTGACTCTTGCGGAATCCTTCTCAACGGCTCCTGTTTCGGCAAAGGGATCATCCAGGAGATCTGTCTTCAATTCAAAAAGCTCCAGATCTCGCAAGCCCGACAGATATTCGTGTTCGAAGGCGTCTTATTCCAGTACAGAGATATATTTGTTGGCACCAGATGGTCAAGAATGAAAGCGGAATGAGGATCGGTAGAATCAGAACTATCTCCGAGTTTCCATCCTGGGTTGAGCACAGGCTGCAGTACAGATATCTGTCTTGAGTTAGAACCGCGAATTGTAAGATATCGCTGGCTTACGAGGGGCTGATACATATCCCGCCCCAGCTTTGTCTAAACAATTTGCGGTAGGACGGGAGGAGGTAGGAGGGGCAACGAGAG
Source organism: Mycena belliarum (assembly GCA_029282135.1). Lineage (NCBI taxonomy): Eukaryota > Fungi > Basidiomycota > Agaricomycetes > Agaricales > Mycenaceae > Mycena > Mycena belliarum. Next base: position 56,020 of record JARJCN010000132.1, on the reverse strand, counting down.
GATCCGGAAAGTGCTCCTGGATGAAAGACTCGGGGGAAGTGCGAACATATTTCCCTTCCAACTCATGCGCAGCGTAAATCAAAACATACGACTGCTTTTGAAGGAGATTGTCGATGGATAACAACGGGGCGCTGGACGCGACATGTGACAATTAAGATCCATGCGCTGCTCTGGGGATGAATGGGGTGGGTGGCGGAGGATTGAGAGTTGATGGTGGGATAGTCGACATGACGTCCCAGCTTCGCTGGAAAGAACGGATTAGACACAGCACGCACAGAGACAGGGACAGCCCATCAGCTTTCCGTTCTTGACCTGCTCCCATACGGTTCTCTCCCGCGCAAGCAGAAGAGGCACAAGTGAAAACAGGTCTGGGGTTTCACCAAGGACCAACAAGGGTTCTCTCCAGGTGTGTTTTGGCATCATATGGGCGGCGCGAATAGAAGACGTACGGCGTAAACTTCGGTAGAGGACTCTTAACGTTCTGGGGATAGAAAAGTTGGACAAAAGAGCAACAGAAGGCGTGTTGTTTGGCCCCGTTGCTCTGCACCCTCGCCTTGCCTTATACCAGCGCCGATGGAGATTTCGGCTCATCCACGTCCAGCCAGTGGGATGCATACCAACGACTTTGGCGCCCGACGCGGCGGACGAAACAAGCAGTGGGTTGCTCCTGGCGTCGAGCAGCCTTCCCGCTCGTCCACCACAACCCCGGTCCACTCTGACGCGGAGAGGCGTGATCGCGGTCGCGGACGCGGGCGGGGCCTTGCACTCGCTCCAAGGACGAACGGAGTCCACCTACAGACCGTTTCCCGTGCTAGCCCCACCCCAGTCCTGACGGCAGAGCCACCCGCCCCGATGCCTGTGGTTGACGACCCCGTTCTCGAGACCCAGGAAGAACGCGAAAAGTTTTATCAGGAGGTGTGTCTCTTTTTGCCTAATCAACGGTCGAGAAGCTGTTGGTCGGAAGTCTTCTGGCGCGAGCGAACGCGTATATGGCAACCCTCTTGCTCCGCACTGATCATGTTTTCTCTAGTTGGTGAAGCAGCGAGAAGTGGAGCGCAGAACTGCTATAGCGCAGGGGAAAATGGATGATCCTCTTGTCGCTAAGCGGCTCGAAGACGCCATCTCCATCGTCGGCACTTGCATGGACATGTGCCCGCGGTTCGAACGATACCGGAGAGAGCGGGAAAACAATCTTTTTGAATGGGAAACGGTGCGCTTTTGTTCTGTACCAATCTCGCCTCGTTCATCTCGTGCATAGATTCCTGGTACTAAGCGTGTCAACCACAAACGCGCGGTGAAGATGTACGAACGCGCAGCCGGAGACAAGACTCTGCCGTCTGATTTGCGCCCGCCACTTGTTCTCAAGGTATGCTATCCAGATCTATGTCCGCTCTTACTTCTCAACCGATGGGCAGAGAACACTTGACTACCTTTTTCACGATCTACTCGCCCGTGGTGGATTCTCTCCGACCTTCAACTTCATTCGCGACCGTTCGCGGTCCGTGCGAAATGACTTTACGATGCAGCACAACACCGGTCCTCTCGCCATGGAGTGCCACGAGCGGTGTGCGCGCTTCCACATCCTCGCGTTGTATCTGGAGCGCGACCGCGAAGGGTTCTCCGTTGCTTTAGAGGAGCAGCAGCTGATGAATAGTGTGTCATCCTGCCCGCTTCCACAACGAGTCTCATTCTCGTGTTCTCTAGCCCTCCAATCACTCAAAGAGTTCTACAACGATCAGCGCGCCACTTATGAGTCGCCCGCGGAACTCGAGATGCGCATCTACCATCGCCTCATTCACATCCGTGACCAGGTCGAGCGACCAGAACCCGTTCCTCTTTCGCATCATGTCGCGGAACACCCCATGTACAAACTCACCACCGCCTTCCGTGCCCACGTGCAAGAGAAGAGCAAACCCATCACTAAGACGTCTCGGCTCCGTGTCGATGCAGAGGGCATGCGTATATTCAGCGAGCTGGCCGGTGAAATGATGGGTGAAGGCGGCGGCGGGAAGGGCATGGTCTTCCTTGTCGCGTGCCTCCTCGAGCGACTGTTCGGCAAGGGCACAGTGGATGGGATTGATGACATCCGCAGTGGTGCGAGTTGGGGTGATATAATCGACGGGGTGACGGGGATGGGGACCGTGGAAGAACCCCAACCCCATATCACAGAGGTTGACGAGTTGGACGAAGGCATGACGGACCAGGATGACTTCGACGAAGTTGATGAGCTCGGCGACGAGGATCAAGACATGCGGTCTCCGGCCTTGGGCTCTCCTCTAAAGCCCACCGCCTCTGGATGGTTAGCCGAGAACTTCGGGCCAGCCACAACTGCATCTGCATTTGGACCCCCGTCAGCGGCACCCGTTGCATCCGCATTTTCTAATCTTGGCGCCTCTACGCCGGGAAAGAGCGTTTTCGGAACACAGGCGTCGGCCTTTGGTCGCAAGTCTGTATTTGGTAACCCCAGTCCATTTGGTGCTATCCCGAACACTGTGACCACAAGTGGGGCGACGGTAAATGAGAACGGATTTGCCACACCACCGAATCCATTCCGTCTGCAAACGGACAAGCCGCTGGAGCCGGCGGCATCCTCATCAACCCCTCCTGCATCATCGCCAGCCCCCTTCAACGGCTTTTCCATCCCACCTCGAGTACAAAATAACCCATTCCTCCCTGCCTCAAATGCATCATCCCCGTTTGCCCCCTCCTCCCCTCCTCCATCCCTTCCCGCTGCCCCGACACCGCTACTTGGTAGCGAGATCTTCGCTCCTACTCCTGCGAGACCATCCGCCATCGATGCCACTAACAAGGGCAAGGGCAAGGCCGTTGATTCCTTCTCATGGAGCTCTCAGCCACCGTCCGCCTCCACATCCATGCTAAACCCAAAGGCTCAAGAATTCACGCCCCCATCGTCTATCTTCCAGCCACAGCCACAGCCACAGCCGACCCCGAAACCAGTTTTTGGAGTAACACCCATCCCTATGTTCAACGGGTTCCCTACCTCAGCTTCGTCTCCAACTCTCTCTTCCAGCACGCCGCCGGTCACAAAACCGCCACCGAAAGCCACTCCCCCGTTGGCGAAGATCAACACCTCGTCGCTCGTCACTACTAATGGCGCCATCGCCGGTCCATCCAGCCCCGTGACCCCTGGCAATCCTCCCCCGCTGGCCAAGGTTCAGCCCATATCCCTTCCATCTACTCCTACTTTGAACGCTGCACCCACGCCGCTGTCGATGTGTAATGCCGAGGCGAGCCCGACCTCACCATTCCCTCAGCTGCGACAGAACAAGGCCGCGAATCCGCTTCTCGGATTTCTCAAGAATACCCTGCAAACGTCCGGCCTTGACGCGAGCTCAAGTGGGGGCGGCAGTGGGATGCTGAGCCCCCTTGTCCTCGCCAGCCCGTCTACAACGCCGCTGCGAAACAGCTTCTCTCCCATGAAGCCCCCCGACTTCGGGTCTCTCGCGGCGCCAATTAGCAGGAAGGGCAAGGAAAAGCAGACGGCGGACGATGTCGCCCTCGAGGCACAGGCTCTCGCGTTTGAGCAGCGCGGACTAGTGGTGCAGCAGTGTCTTGTGCTGTGGCAAAAAACGGACGACAGACCGCGCGGAGTGGGCTGAAGCTTGCAGGCAGAGCGAGAAATACTCAGAAAAGGTACGGCGGGAGAAGGGTGGACTGAAGCGACTGAGCCCGACAAGCAAAGGCGTGGAGAACGAGCCCAAGAGGATGAGGCTAGTTGGGAGTAGGGAGGATGTGGGTGAGAGGGGTGAAGAGGGTGAGATCCAGTCGTTGGCGAGCAGACGATCCAACCTGCGGAGAAGAAAGTACGAAGCTCCGCGGACTGACGAGGATCTGGCGAAGAGGTTTCGGGAGGTGCGTACTTGACGCCCAATGTACAGCCCCTTGCTTATTCTCGCGCCAGAATAAAGAAGAACATGCGCGCCGGTGGGCCCAAGGGTCTTTTCTTCAGACCATCAGGGCGCTCCTGAAATCAAAGTCCGCGAAACACTCATCATCCCCCCTGTGGCGGCTATGGCTGTCCCTCAATCCCGAGAGCGATGCCACCGCGATATGGCTGGAATGCAAATTCGACGTTGCGGGTTCCGGCGGTCAGTGGGAATCGGAAGTGGTGTTTTCCATACCAGTGGTGTCAACATCTCAGCCTTCGCCGCCTCCGCGTGGATATCCTGGTGTCATCGTGTTCGAATGTACGCCTTTGGCTGGCGTCGAGGACGACTTGGAGCGGTGTGTCTCGTCTCGCCCTACGTTTGTTCGACTCTCATCGTGTTTTCACCCTCAGCAAGTACCGCGTTCTCGACGACTGCTCTCGTTTGCGCGATATAATAAAGGCCCTCCCTGCGAAACGCCACTTCATACCGTCTCTTTTGCTTTTTGTGTGGGCGGCTGATGAGCCTGAATCCTCGTCCGACTTGTCCAGTATTCCAACAGATCTCCTGAATATGGTGGGTTGTTCCGATCATCTTCTTCCCCTGCCTGATTTTTGCCCTAGATCGATAGATTAGTCGCCGACTCTGTCATCGCCGACTTCCGTGCCTTTTGCTTCACCGCTACAACAAAGGACTTAGATCGGAAGTTCGGAGAAATCGCGGGTGCGCTAGAGCTTGATATCGAGGGTCGGCTGGTGCAGTCGATGACCTTGCGAGGTAAAGGTGATTTCATCAGTTTCGCATCCGACGCTCATCTCTGTCTAGATGTCTTCAAATTATTTGACGTCACATTCAATCCATTCATATCCGATTGGATAGAAAATTGTTCCTCCACTGGACAGTGTAAGTTTATTGCACCCCATCTCCAACTTTTAATTCATGTTTGTTCCTGAAAGTTGACTGTACACTCTACTGCCGCCTGCTCGACGCTGCCGTCACAATTCTGAATAAAGCCGCATACCTGACAAGGAGGCTTGTGGGCATGGACCCAGACGAGCGCATTCTACCGCCGTTTAGGCCAGATTGGAACGGGATGCGTGACAGCGAGTAAGTCTCGCGCGCCTATTCTACCCGTCGGCCTCTAACGTCAATGCTCAAGATCCATCTTTGAGGCTGTGACGTCCTGGCTTGCCAATCCGGAGCTCAACAGTCTGGCCGCCAACATTGTCGCGAGGGATTTACAGTCACATCGGGAGATGGGCAGAGGTTTGTATTTTGCCCTACCCATTCGCTGGCTCTGATGTATCATTGCAGAGTTCCCGAGCTTAGCCTTTATAGACCATCTTCGAAGCCTTGTGCTGTACCAAGCCGAGGTCGACTTACAGAAGGCGCAGGCCTTCTTCGTCTTGACCAAGGACGTCGCGCCCTCGCTCGAAGAACACAATGTGGCCGTCCAGCTCCACCGAAGTGTTTTGATGCAGGCTCAGAGACTAAGCATGCGTCGTTCCCCACGCCGTCGCAGTCGAAGCCTCTCTGAAGACAGCGCACTTACCAGGTATGTTGCGCGTTCCATCGTTCGTCTTGAATATGTACTGACTTGCACAGCTCGACATCCTTCAAACGGCGTCGGCTTTCCTCGAATTTCGAGCAGTCCAATCAGCCTAGCCCGCCGTCGAGTCCTCCACACGTCAATGACCGGACAACGCCCTCTCCCAGCAACAGCACGGTGTCCATTGCGCAAACAGATTCGTCCTCCGCACCGCATGTCACGATCGCGATGTTGCGTGCATTGACGAAAGACGTCAAGAGCAGATACGGCAAGCCGGGGGTGCTGGGTCGATAACTAGTCCCTTGTTTATCCTATATCTGTTATTTTTTCTGTAGCTGTATCCTCGCATTGCTATCGGTGTCGCTTCTGTAATTTAATGCTGAAGCTGCCATTGCCAACCTCTGATTACGTTAGCCAACCCGTGACCAGACTTTTTTTCTCCTGCACCAGTCGCGCGGACGAGGCCATGTCTCGCTCCCTCTCCGCTCGCTGCCTCCACCGCACCGTCTTCTCCCTCACACCCTCACCAGTCCAGTGTGCTCCCCGACACCCCCCAGGTAATTCCTAGTCTCCATCGACGCCTGGAACTCTAACGTTTGCAGGCGGGCGTCGATACAGCTACACCGCGCTCAAAGCACGGCCGCAGCCTGAGCAAGATTACCCACGGCGTCAAGAGAATCCTCCGCCGTACTCCCGGGCAGTTCCTCACGAGCCAGGTATACGGTTGCAGCGGAATCGCTCTTGGCAGCAGTCACAAGCACCTCATGAGCGGGACCCTCCACCCACTGAGCAGGAACCGCGGCGGATATATGAGGGAGAGGGCGTTCAATCAGCTTCCCTGCCGGAGAGGGGGCGGCGCGTACCTGAAGCGTCACGCGAGGAGCAGCGAGGCGAGGGAAGTAGCAGCGACCCTGCTACGAGGGCCCACCGCCGTCCAACGGGGGAGCATTCGACGCGGCACAGGGGATCTGGCCCGTCGGCAGAAGTGCAGCGGCGCCCCTCTAAACCAGACGAGATTTTTTCGGACCATTTAAACGGGCTCTTTTCGCCCTTAAAATTCCCGCAAGAGCTGTCTGCGCGGATCCTGACGCACGCCAGCCACCCCGCGGCCTCGCACGGGCACAATGCACAATTTTCGTTCATAGGTGCGTCGTTTCCATACTTCTCGTCCCGCATAATTCTGAGCGATTATCGCAGGGCGGCGCGTGCTCGAATCTTACCTCCTCATCCTACTATCGTCTTCGCCGAATCTAAAGCCGAAGCACGACCTGCAGGAGATCGTCTCGCGGGTGCTTAACACATATTTTCTCGGCGAGCACGTCGGCTCGAAGTGGGGATTGGGGCGGGTGATGCGATGGACGCCGACCATCGCTGCCGAAATGCTGCGAGACGAGGCACGCGGGGACCGGACGAAGCTGCTGAAGGACGTCGGGCTGTATAAAGTGCAGGGCGACGCGGTGGCCGCCGTCGTGGGCGGCATTTTCCAGCAGTTTGTGAGTATCCATGCCTTTGATGTGCCGTCTTCGTGTAATTCATGCTTACGCGCATCTAGGGCGCCTCCGTTGCGCACCGCGTCTTTCACACGCGCGTACTTCCCCGCCTTCTGCTGCCACACGGCGGGCTCCCGACGAGCTTCCACAGCGACGCGAACGCAGTATGCATGCGCCTCGGTGGTGCTGACGGTCGGCTGGTGCTGAACTCGGATGCATCTGCGCGGGTAGAGCAGCCTGCGCCGTTGGTGTCACCTACAGCTAATAGACCAACGCTTAAACATTAACACCATATATATTTTGCGGAAAGAAAATCGAGATTGTGCAATCCGACAGTTCGTGACGGCACGTGTATCTCGTGATCCTGTGGGTCCATCTGGTCCTTCAAATTTCTGGGATTCTGTTTCAACCTCTGCTGCACATGTCTTATATCAAGTCCCTAGTTCAAGGGTTTGGGGCTATGTCGACCGCAACTCCCCATGCTGTTCAACCCGAGTACGATCTTGTCTTTGCCGGCGGTGGTACAGCCGCCTATATCCTCGAGAGCGGTCCGACTGCCAGCGGCAAGATGGAGCATATTCAACTTGAAGCTGGCCAATACTTGAGGCATCTGGCCCTACTGAGCAAGCCAGTGCAATTTTACACGTTAACACCCTCCAAGGATGAAGGATCTGGGCGGTCGCGCTGTTGTCGTTCCTTCCGGACGATGCATTGGCGGAGGCTCCTCCGTTAATCTCATGTTATATAATTGTCTCGCTGCTACAGATCTTGACGAGTGGGAGAAAGGATTTGGCAACGTCGGGTGCCAATCGAAAGACTTGATTTCTGCGATACACGTAGCATGTTCGAATTGGACCGGGCGCGCAACTTCAGGATTGCCATCAGAAGTCACAATCTCTTAGCTATGTTCCATTCTCAAGAGGCTTTTCGGCTCGACAGTCGCTCAACTTTCGGTTGCCATCCAATGTACATCTGCGGTCCGATCAGAAGTCGGTTCCCACGGTTCAATATCCGGGCGAAGGCTGTTCGCCATACGATATACGGTGTATATTGTAAAAACAAAGGAACAAAAGCTAGTAAGCGTTCAAGAAGGTGTGGAGTGAATGCAGGATATACAAAGCTCACCTCATTCGAGACACGATGAGTGAAAACAACTGAGGTGCGTGATGGGCCCGGGGGCAAGAGGTGAGCGAAACCTTATCGGCGCACACAGATCAACTCGCGTGGCAAAGCTGTGCCATTCCCTTTTTTGGCCACATTCCCGACGGTCGACCGCCGTTTCTCATAGATTTCAGCACCTGGAGTGCCAATGGTACAGTAAACCAAGTATCATTTGTAGTAAGTACAAAATTTGACCATCCATCTTTGACTTGGGGGCGGAGGTCTTCAATTTGGTCAATCACAGAAATTAACAAGCTTGGAGTCATTCACGTCGTGACGTGGCAAGCAAATTCCGCACCGAGGCGGAGGGGAGGGTCGCAGGTGACACTAGAGCACATAAGCAGTGCTCAACGAGCTCTTGAGAGCAGACGGAGGTGAGGAAAATTGGAGGAGAAGCTGGTTGGAGCTGTCCCGATTTGGGGGGGGGGGGGTCTCGTCACGTGTGTTGATCTGTGTGCGCCGATAAGGTTTCGCTCACCTCTTGCCCGGGGGTGGTACTTAATTACTCATACTTAGTTAAAAGGAACCGTCGGAAAATCGGGGTATGCCGGGGCGACTAGGAGCGCGCCGTCGGGTCTCCTATCACCGTGTGTACGGGCCGTACCATGTACTGGTACAGTACTACTACCATTCCGGCGGTCGTACGGGGCAGTGTTTGCTTTAAAATTGCCCTTCGCCGTACCGTAAACGACGTTCAAACGACGTTACAGTCATACGGTACATCACGGTGGCCGTATAACGCCGTATACGGCTATACGGCTGCACGGCGCGAAGTGCACACGACAGCTTAAAAATACTTCAATTCGTTGGCATTGATGCCGGGGACAAGCATCAGCATACTGCAATCTTGACAGGCGGCAACTCCCAAGTCAAACAACACAAAACCTCCTTCAAAAAGTCCGCGCCCGCCCCGACCAAAATGCCCGTCCCTACAGCGTACGTCTTGATTCAACTCCGTGAGATCGCTGCGTCATATAAACACCGCCAGAATCGACAAAACCACACCCAAAACTTCCTGGGCGGACGACGTCGACGAAGCAGGTTTGTCAGCCCTTCCGGGCGCTGCATCAGCTCTTCTTACCTCGACCAGAGCACCCGAAGAACGAGGACTACGTCGACGAGAACGGCATAAGAGTGACGATCGAATACACCGTGAATGAGGACGGAAAAAAGGTCAAGGTAACACCTTAGCAGCATCGTGCAACACAAATACCAAATCACCACCCCCTCCAGATTACCCGGCGGAGTAAGCGGACACTGCAGAAGTCCGTCGTGGATCATACCGTCGCAGAGCGGCTGAAGTGGTCGAAATTCGGGCAAGAGTCGGGGAAGCCGCGTGGCCCAGATCGCGCAACGACCACGGTCGGCGAAAATGTCGCTTTGAAAATCACCGCAGGCAATAAGGTGTGTGGACGAAGCTTCCAGTGGCGCATCTTTGAACGCGGGGAACATCAAGCACGGAAACGAGCCGGAAAAGGTGGAAGAGGAGACCACAAAGACAAAGCTCACAAAGGCTGGCGCTGGAAAGGTTGTCTGTCGGTTGTGCAAGGGCGAGCATTTTACTGCAAAGTGCCCCCACAAGGAGGCGCTCGCTGGTTTGGAAGTCGGTACGTGGTCGGCACCTTGTCGCGCTATCGTAGGTTTAATACTGCGACAGATGCAGCGGCCGGAGACGATGATTCCCCCGCCAACGGAGACTCGGCTGGCCCATCCCTAGGTATGGGTATGGGCGCAGGCTCTGGCGGGAAATATGTCCCGCCGTCGATGCGCGGACCTGGCGGAACGCGGACCGCCGGTCCCCCGGGCGGTGGCGGACGCGACGACCTGCCCACATTGCGTGTCACCAACATCTCTGAGGATACCCAGGAGAGCGACCTGCGCGACCTCTTTGGTATCTTCGGTCGTGTGGCGCGCGTGTACGTCGGGCGGGATCGCGAAACTGGTGCTGGAAAGGGCTTCGCGTTCGTTAGCTTTGAGGAGCGGGCGGTTGCGCAGAAAGCAATGGAAAAGGTAAACGGCAAGGGCTACGACAATCTCATTCTCAGTGTACAATGGAGTCGTGAGTGATTCTTCTAGTTCATGCGTTTGCATCGCGCTGACTGGTTCGCAGAACCGAGGCCAGAGCAGAGATGAGAGATACACACTTTTTTGTTCGCTGTACATGTGCAATCTATGCTTTTTTACCTTGTCGAGATGTATTTCTGCTCCAATCTAAGTACATGCATGAGCCAGATGTGGCTGTGCAATTTTTAAGACGCGTCTCTCCCTTCCCCAACGATGTCGCTCAGGGTGCCAAAAAGCAACAACCTTCCGATTTTCAAAGATGGATACAAGTATCTTCAAGGCCTTGACGAGGCTGTTCTGCGCAACATCCAGGCCGTCATCGAGCTCTCCGATCTTGTGCGCACAAGTTTTGGCCCAAATGGTAACCCGCGCCATCCAGCCTAGAAAAGCGCGCCTGGCTGATATCATTCGGACACCAGGCCGGAATAAACTCATAATAAACCACCTCGGGAAGCTGTTTGTGACCTCGGACGCGGCGACGATTATCCGCGAAATCGAGGTAGTGCACCCCGCAGCGAAGCTGCTCGTCATGGCGTCGCAAGCGCAGGAGTCGGAGATGGGTGACTCGACGAACATGGTGATCATCCTCGGCGGCGAACTCCTCAAAAAGGCAGAAAACCTGCTCATCATGGGCTTGAAGCCAACGGACATCATTCCAGGCTATGAGCTCGCGTGCACCAAGGCGCTCGCAGAGCTGGAAAGTACGTGGCGATCTTTTTCTTAATGGTTCGCCGCTCACTGTCAATACAGCGCTCTCCAAATTCAGCCTCCCGACGCCGATGACACCGTCGACGCTCGCGGCCGCGCTGAAGCCTGCACTCGCGTCAAAGCAGTACGGGCTGGAGGATCCGCTCGCAGCCCTGATAGCAGAGGCTGCGCTGGCAGTCATGCCCACCAACCCACGGAACTTTAATGTGGACAATGTCCGCGTTGTCAAAATAATGGGCGGGAGCCTGTCGGGAAGTCGCGTCGTGCAGGGGATGGTGTTTGGCCGCGAGCCGGAAGGTGAGCGTCGAGCACGTTGCAGCAACTCTCGATTGAGACCGTTCTTTTTAGGCTCGATTAAACATGCCCAAAATGCCAAGGTGGCCGTCTTCACGTCCGCTCTGGACGTTGCCCAGACCGAGACGAAGGGGACAGTACTGATCAAGAATGCGGAGGAGATGCTAAACTTTACCACGGGCGAAGAAAAGCACCTCGAGATGGTGCGCTCTGCCCCTTCGTCTAATCGATCGAAATTCTTACAGGTAGCGACCAGATAATCGCCCAAATCGCCGCCTCAGGCGTCTCAGTCATCGTCGGTGGCTCGTCAATGTCGGATCTGACGTTACACTACCTCAACCGGCACAACATCGCGGTGCTCAAAGTGCTCTCCAAGTTCGAGCTACGGCGGCTTTGCCGTGTGGTGAACGCGACGCCGCTCGCACGCATGGGACCTCCGACGCCGGAGGAGATGGGGTACGTCGACGTGTTCGAGACGATCGAGGTCGGCGGCGATCGCGTGACGGTGCTGCGACAACTCATCGACGGCGACGAGGGCTTCGACCCCACCAGCAAGGGCGACCGGACAAAGACGGCAACCATTGTGCTGCGCGGCGCAACGGCGAACCGGCTTGATGACCTCGAGCGCGCTGTCGATGATGGTGTGAACGTACTCAAGGGTCTCATCAAGGACGGGCGGATGGTACCCGGCGCAGGTGCCACGGAGGTGGAGCTCGCGAAGCGCGTGGAGACATACGGCGCCGGCCTCAAGGGCCTGCCCCAGCACGGCGTGCGGCGGTTCGCAAGCGCGCTTGAGTGTGTGCCACGGACACTAGCGGAGAACGCGCTGGGCGGCGCGGAGGGCAACGAGGTGTTGAGCCGGCTGTGGGCCAAGCATGAGAAGGAGGGTGGTGAGGCATGGGGCGTCGACGTGGAGGTTGGCATCGTCTCTGTCCCCTGTTCCCGAATCTCTGCTCACGACTCAACTCTAGAATGAGACGGACGGAACGCTGGACGCGGCAGCCAGCAAGATATACGACTCACTCGCATCGAAGGCATGGGCCATCCGTCTGGCGACGGAGGCCGCGGTGTCGGTGCTCAGCGTCGATAGCATTATCATGAGCAAGCCGGCGGGTGGGCCGAAGATCCCACAACAGTCGGGAAACTGGGATAACGACGATTGAAAAACAGAGAAGTGTATTACCCTAGAATTCATTCTGATCTCTTGCTCCGTGAGAGTCCTTCGAGGGCATGCGGGTTTTAAAGAGACGTAGCGTGGGCCAGGCAACGCGTCGCGTCCGTTGACCCAGTTTTCATCACAACACAGCAGTCTCGGAAAACATATCAGAGACCCGAAACCGGTCAGCCGTTCCCAGTGTAGTTTGTTTCATCGCTCTACCGCAGCTTCAGAATCGCTCACACTTTTTTTTTTTCGCCCTTCAGTGGATCATTATCCCGCGGACCGACCTGACGACGTGCACGGGCGAGCGCACAAGAGACGAGAACTGGTCATGCGGTGCCAGGGCGTGGATAACCACGGGCCTTTCCCGTCCCGCCTCCTAGCGGTAGGCGTGGCTGGCGTTTCGGGTGGACAGCGGGGTGTTCGACCGCGGGTCCGGTACCAACCCCGGAAACGTCGCGCAGCTCGGTGAGAGCAAGGAGGGCGGAGCTCTAACGTTTCAACAGCCGCCTTCAACTTTGACTGAAACGGACAGAGGAGCCTAGCATCCTGAAAAGCATACCAACTTGAACAACTTGCGGCTTCCCTGATTACGCTCAACTATGGGTGAGCGTGATCGAGACTAGCCAACGTTTGTTTCCGCTGTTATAACTATCTGATCTCAGGTATACTTTTCGTCGAGGTCCTCCTCACAACGGATTGCAACAATCTGTCCACAACCTTCGGGGGTAAACTCGAAAGTGTCTTGACGCCAGGATCCGGTCCTGAAACTATTCTTTCTTCGCGTTAAGAATCGACAGCTCGCCAAGGTCTTGCGATTATCGCTACATAACTGGAACGAACACGGTAGGAAGGGAGTGCTAACATCTAACTTGGTACCGCATCACGCTCCTCGTTGACCCTGTTGCCGTTCAATGCCCATCCTGATGCGCCCACTCCTAGTCGAAGGCTGGTCTTCTAATCCGACGTATGCACCCTCCTTTTTTGCGAGGAAAGAGCAAAACAAAATCAACCCCTACTAACACGTCTCGCCAACGTTAACGCATCTGAGCCGCTATCCTTATCGCAATATCTAGGACCCGGTTTGAGTCCATCAATCCGATACAATCGATCGTGCATTGTGCGCAAGCGCGACTGATACTCAGTGATAGGCCGCCGGACAACGACGGCGCCGGGCTCAATATCAAATCAGCATGCCTCGCATCCATATTGTCCAGGCCAGGATAGAAACTATGAACGGGATCGTTGCGCGTAGAGTCGATAGATCGTGCAATTATTCGATGTAGCGATGGTTCTATCCCGATTACCTTGTACAATTGTACCATTTGACGCAGCGCAAAGTGGTGCCAGAAAGGAAATCACGGATAGAAAAATGCGCCCAATTTGGAAGGCCCCTGAGTACCACACAATTACCCGGTTGACCGACGGGAAGGCTATAGGTGGCGAATCTCTCACAGGGACCCCACAGTCCGCAAAGGCTTTCCCCAAGCACCATGTCTGACCTCAAGCAAGTAGTAGTAGTCGGTGCTGGTGCGCCTGGGTCTTCATTGCCTTCTATAGACGACTGTATTCAACCTCCGACTCCAGGTGTTGTTGGTTTGACGACTGCAGTTCGTATTCAGGAGAAAGGAGGATACCACGTTAGTATCGTTGCCGAAATCCTCCCCAGCGACCCCAAGACCATCAAATATACGAGCCATTGGGCGGTAAGTAACTTGGTTCACCTTGAGTGCAATCCAACCAACCTCCTATGTAGGGGGCACACCATGTATCCCTTGCCGGACCAAACGCTCGTCAGCAAAGTGCGTGGCCCCTGGTATCTGTCTCTGGGTACATTACTCACCGTCTCTGCTAGAAATGGATCAGGAAACGTTCAAGACCATGTGGGAGCTGTCCGCTCCGGGTGGACCGGCGGAGGGTTGCTTTTTGAGGATCCGCGAAGACGAATATTTCGCGGAACCGATCGCCCACCCTGAAGTTCTTGGAGGGATGCCAGATGTGTGCAACACCATTCATGAATCTATATTACGAGAAGCTGATTTAGATCCAGTTTCAAATCATCCCTACAAGCAATCTGCCGCCGAACATTACTGAAGGCATTTCGTTTTCAACACTTACCATCGACTGCCCCGTTTACCTGAACTACTTGATGTCTCGATTTCTTGCCGCTGGCGGGTCCATTGTTCGAGGAACAGTCCAGCACATTGCTCAGGTTGTCGAAGGGGGCGTTGGTATTTTCAACGGTCGCAAGTGTTTGTCCTCCCCCGCAGCAGTTTTAGTCTGCGTGGGATTGGGGGCGCGGACTATGGGAGGGGTAGAAGACAAGGATGTCTATCCAATCCGAGGCCAGACGGTGCTGCTCAGGGCTCCGTGGGTCAAGTTCGGACGAGCAGCCAGCAGTAGAAGCGGACTTTGGACCTACATTATTCCGCGCAGAAGTGGCGATGTATGCATAACGTTCATTTTTCTCTCCCGTCAATATTCACTGAGATTATCCTAGATCATCGTTGGTGGAATCAAAGTTGAAAACGACTGGTTCGATCCTTTCATACTTGTGTTCCAATTCACCCAATTCGGAATTTAGGTATCCTGTTCCCCGCCCCGAGACCACACTCGACATCTTGAAACGCGGTCTTGCCCTTTGTCCCGAGCTTGCTCCTCCAGAGATTCGCGCTCAACGCGAGCCAGTTTTGGAGGACCTCCAGTCAATCATGATCGAAGAAGGAACCGGACTCAGACCGGGGAGGAAGGGCGGAATAAGGCTCGAAGTTGAATGGGCAACTGGCCGTGACCGGAAAGTTCCAATTGTTTTCAACTATGGGTACGCGCTTGCTTCGGCGGTGGTATCAGTTCTTATCTAGTCTTCAGGCATGGCGGGTATGGTTACCAAAGTTCGTGGGGCTCAGCAACTCTAGCCGTAGAGCTATTAGAGAAGGCGTTAGCTGAGTTGAAGTAGCCGTGAATTTAGAGATACTAGCTCCTAGGTTTTTTTCCCAATCCACCATCGCTTTAGAATATACGAATCCCCTTCTTTTTCAAAGTCTGCCCGCCCGGCAAAAGGATGTTTGGCCAGTAGGAGTGGCAGCCAATATCGATCGGTATCCCACATATTGTCGAAAGGGATTTGGCTCGCATCAAACCACTCCGGGCGCATCTCATCGGACCTGGATAGAGAATCAGTACCAAAGAAAGACGTGCATGAGTAGAGGCAGCAAGGTCACTCGATGATGGTTCCAGAGTACTCCTCAGCGCGAAAGATATCTATATGGGCCCATTTGTTTCCGGGAACGACAAAAAGCAGCGTCCCAGCATGCTCTAGCGGAGCTGAGATTCCGGCTTCTTCCTGAAGTGTGATGCTGAGATACACAGGTAAATTGCGAATGGACTGGAAGTACAAGAAGCTCGCGTGCCGCAGCCGCTACGGTGGATTCGTCCGGTTCGACCTTCCCCCCTGGCAAAGTTCAGGCTGGGGTGCATCTCGCCAAAGCAGACACACCAAATCCGTTGTATCTGACCCGATCGTGAGCGGCATGATGATGCGAGACAGTGATGAGCACAGATACTTGTGAATGCCCAGACCGCGCTTCTTGTAGCCCAGCAAGATTTTCGCATTTTGAATGAGGAAGGCATTGGTATAGTATCGAGTCTCTTCCACAGGGAACCAGTCGCTGGTGCCTCCGGTATGGGTCAGTTCCCAATCGCCGAAAATTCCTGGTGGAGGCATGTGTTGAACGCGCGGTCACGCGCTAGCAAGCAGAACCCTGACATGTGAGTGGCAGTGCTAATTCGAACGTTCACTGCGTCGAGCCAAATTTCGTTCGAATTCTGATCTCAGTGCTCACGAACTTGCACTGACATCTGACGAAATTTCCCGATCAAATGACGAAGATTCTTATCCTACAAAGTGACGAGGTATACTACGACTCCTGCAAACCTAAGTGACTTATTAGCAATGTTTGCCGTCTGGAGCAGGTAGCATACACAGGCGAAACAGTGAGCCACTGGAATTAGGCCTGTCCGGTATGTTCGCAAAACTCTCGTTCCAATACCCAGTAATCTCTGAGCCGATTTCAAGTTCGGCGAGCTCATCAGCGGAAGGGCGCAGCATGATGCACGACTCTCCAAGGTGCTGTCAAGCATATTAGACACAGTGGCGAAAAAGGCAACAGATATCGATATTACTTGCTAGACAACACGCCAGATCCGTCCTTCTCCGAGTCCCACGACTCGCGAGCAATTCTCCACGTCTCGGGGTCGCCCCTGATGATTGAATTGGAACTTTCGTGACCGGCGCGCACACCAGTGCCACGACGAAGTGACTGTTTCTGGTTATCTTTAATCATTGGTAGGAGACCCAAGGCCGACGAATCGCTGGAAGGATGGGCACGGTCGAAGGTCGGCGAAAGTCTGAGTTGATTGAGTAACTTGAGTTGAGGTTGGTTTGAAGGAGACTTCAAGTTTAAGTACGTGATGGCCCAACCGAGAAGCCGCCCACATCCAAGATCCGAGTCTAAGTTAGTTCAACTTCAACAAGTGCACCAGTTTGCCGCAAGTACTTTAGCTGTCCGTCATCCCTTCAAGTTGAATGTCAGGGTCGTAATCTATGTCATGACGTGCCACTACCAACTATACAATGCGTTAAAAATACAACGATTATCGCAACGCCAACTCTACTTGAACTCTATGTATGCACAGGACCAGCAACAGTCGCGATCCTGATGGCGTGCGTGTGGGGGAGATTCTTTGACCTCCGTCTCCGGCCTCTAGATACAGCCTATTAAACAGAACTTGTAAATGGTTCGGTTTATTTAATTTGCGTTGGTTCGAGTAATGCCGCTACGGGCTGTGGGCATATTTGGACCGCTTGCGCAGGACGTGCCCGTACTTGATGAGCAGCTATTGAGCGAATTAGCATGGTCGTCGGCGCAAACGAATTATGAACGCACCCAGTAGATCGGCATCATCAGGAAGGAGATACCGGCGAGGAGTGCAGAGCCGGGACCAAGCCCGAGGTTTGTGAAGAATGCATGGCCGAACAGTCTGTCAACTTGGCTCAGCACATAGGTGACGAGAGGAAGAAAGGAGAACATACGGGAACACACTCGCGATGGAAGAGCGGAAGAGATCGTTCCCAGCCAGCACCGACGCCTCGTGACCCTTGTACGCAGAGGTGACATACAAGAGGATGCTCTGGAAGATGAGGAAGATGCCGGGAAGGTAGAGCGCGGCACCGATGACGGGGACGATCCAGTGGACAGACTCCTTCGAAGAGAACCCGAAGATGAGGACACTCGTCGGGATAAAGATGCTCGCCATGAGTCCAATTTCGAGGCGGACCTCGGGAGCGAGCTCAGTATTTGCAGCGCGCGCTCTCTCCCTGCGTGGGGCGATGTGGTACATCTGGTAGAGGCAGTAAACCAAGTACTGAACTGACGTCAGATCATGCTATGCAGCGCCGCGAAGGACTCACAGTGATAGAGCCAGTGACGATAAATGCGAGGAAGGGCAGGGAGCTGACGCCTTGATTAAAGTGGTAGATGTCGATGAAGACAAGCGGGAAGGCTTCGAACCAAAGGTAAAATATCGCGTCTCGGATGAAAACGTCAGGGTGAATTAAAACAAAGAGTTTAGAGTGGACGCACAAACAAAGCCCAGATAGATGTTGGAAAAAGCCAATGCTGGCTCCTTGGACAGCACGAACGGCCGGACAAGTGACTCATATGTCGCTGCTCGCAAACTCTTCGACTCGTCACTGCGCTCCGTGGCGGTTCGCAGCTCAAGGTTTCCTGTGAGTTTCCTGAGGCGCTGGGCACGGCGAAGAAGTATTGTGGGCTCGTAGGTCTCGGGCAAGAAGAGCGAGAGGAACACGATAGCGAACGAGGCGATCCAGAGTAGCTCCATCATGGGCCAACGCCATGACTTGGCCTGGGCAGCGAAGCCGCCAATTACGGGACCGGTGATGGGCCCAGCGACGGCTCCCAGCGCCCAAATCCCGAGGGCATACGGATGTTGATGGTCCGGGAAGATATCGGCCATAGACGCGCCCTGTGACGCCGTTAGATGCGAGAAGCTATTGATAACGGAAATACATACACCAGTTGCCAACGCGGGACTACCGAAGAAGCCCGTCAAGAAGCGCATGGCGAGAACTGTGCTCATGTTGGTAGCAGTGACAATTGGGATTTGGAAAATGACGAAGAGAAGCAGGGTAATCATGTAGACTGGATTGCGGCCCAGAACCGGAAGCTCTTGCAGGGGTGCCAAGAACATTGGCCCAATTCCATAGCCTGTTACGCTGGTCAGAAAACGCGGAGAATTAAATCAGAAGTGGGACTGGCCGAGAACATAGAGCGTCAACCCGAGAGTGCCAATCGTCAACGAGACGTTGAATTCCGCCATCAATCCTGGAATGGACGACGTGTATATCGCGGAACCGATATAGATACTGAAGGTGAGCAAGCTAATGTTGAACGCAACAAAAGCACGCTTGGAAGACGACCAGTTTCTGCGAAAGCTTGAGCGTCGAACAAAGATCCACTGTTTGAATCTCACAGTGGATTCTCCGGGTCTGCGTCCCCGTCCCATCCCACGAGATATGGGTCTGGGACAGCACTATTGTCGTCGACATGGTTCTGGTCCAACCCAAGGTCTCTAGTGACAAAGGTCGCCTCGCCTTTGATGTCGGTGTCGGGCGGAGATGACATTTTTGACCCCTCTTTAGCACAAAGTGTCGCAGCATCGTTGTCGTTCCGCTCAGATGACGGTAGAAGAAAATGTCTTTGCACGACATAGCCAGGTTGTTGTTCAGGGTAAGGCATGAGGCGTCCATTCGAGAGGTAGTTGATGACCTGCCCAACGGTCGAATCGCGAATTAGATCCTGGACCATTTTTTCAGGTGAAACTTTGGGGTGGAACGCAGCGACGCTCTCATGTCGCATTCAGGGTTCGCCTTTTATATGACTCGTAGCCAAGGTCTCGCTTGAAGCTTGCAGGCTGAATCATCCTCCGAGTCCGACAATGGTTTGTGAGCGATGAAAGTTGGTAAGCTGTTGGTAAGCTGAGCCAAGTGAAATGGCGGAACACCGACATGCTTATGTAAGTATACTATTCCTTCGTCTCGCAGAAAACTGTTTGTTTGGGGCGAGGGCTATATGTAACAAAGAGAATGGCAGGCATTGCCGCAACACACTGGGTGGATAAAAGCAATTCTCGCGATATCATATACTCATGAGGCAGTCCATCATTGGGCCATCATTTCGGTCTATCGACATCGCGACATCGAATGTGATCCTCACCTCCAGGCTCGAGTCAGCTTTTGGTCAGCTTATTATAACGGAGTCAGAACGTCTCCGATCTGGCACTAATCCTGGCCCGCTACGAAACCAGCAAACACTCCGTGCAAGGCGGTCAAGCATGAGTCCTATTAGTTCCAGGGATTGAATACACGATTGAATACATGGCCTCTGGCGGCCTTCAGGTATTCAACGCATCATACCCTGTATTTTACCGAAGTCCCATAACTCGAATAGGCCTACAATGTCCTCCGATTGACGGCGTCCCTTCTCTTTCCCCGCCACTGGAAAACCCAACCGATCTGGTTGGCCAATGTAATGTTCACTCCTAGCTCCTTCGCGAAAGCCCACACAACGCTGGGATTTTCCAAAAACTGCTTTCCAATGAAGACGACGTCGGCTTGATCCTGGTCCAATATGTGCTGTGCTAACGAACCAGTTGTGATTTTTCCAACGGTGGAGATGACCATTCCAGCAGGACTCGCGGCCTTGACTGCTTCTGACAAGTGAGCTTGGAAGGCTGGCCCGCTCCTGAGTTTCTGGCGTGGGTGTATAAAGCCAGAGGAGACGTCCAGAAGGTCGACGCCGTGTGCGGCTAGAATCGGCGCCAATCTTATGGTATCTTCCACTCTCCAGGAGGGCTCGTCGGGCATGGATTCTTCAAGACAGTCTGATGCGGAAATGCTTGCGTCAAGAAAGATCAGCAAGCAGAGAAGTTCTAACCGAGCAAGAACAAAATACCGTAGGAACAGTGGCATGTTAGGCGGCATATGCTCTCTCGCCGCTTTAACAACATCCACTGTAAGCCTGGTCCGATTTTCGAAACTACCACCGTATCGGTCTTCGCGCTTGTTGCTCACGGGACTCAGGAAGGAATGCAGCAAGTATCCGTGGCCGCTTTGAATTTCAAGGACATCGAACCCAGCCTCCACGACCCGCCTCGCGGCGGTCCCGAAAGCTTGCACGATATCGTCTATCATCTCCTCGTTCAATTCCTTTGGCAAGGGATATCCCGGGGCGTAGCGGATTGGCGAGGGACCCCAGACATCGTGCGGCCATCCGCCATCGGCTGTACACGCAGTTGTTTCCTCCATGACCCAAGGGGGAGTCGTCGAGCCTTTACGCCCAGCATGTGACAGCTGGATCCCAATTTTCTGGCCCTGGGTATGTGCGAAATTGACTATCGCAGCGAGGCCCTCGATGTGGCCATCAGACCAGAGGCCGACGTCTTGTGGTGTTATCCGTCCCTGGGGTGAGACGGCAGTGGCTTCCACCATCGTGAGTCCAGGACCGCGGCAGATGATCCCCCCGACTGCATCAAGTCATTGAACGAAAGCTTGCAGAAAGCAAGGAACAATGGTCTCACGGTGCGCAAAATGCCATTGGGTCAAAACCCCGTCTTCCGCCGAATATTGACATAGTGGCGACAGCTGCGGCGGTAAGAACCGGACACATCCTTTGACAACTGGCGCACTTACAAATATCCTGTTTTGAAATTCTACCCCGCGTATACGGAGTGGCTTGAATAGAGTTGGAATGTCATGTCCATTTTCGCAGGAAGTGGCGCATCCGGCAACGACTTTGTGGCAAGCGTTTTTTGCAGCCATATCAGCTTCCGGGCGGCCTACAAGCAGTAGTAGCACAACCCACTCGCATCCGCGACTATATATACGCTGCATACCATACCGCTCAGTTAGGGGATATCGACAGAAGCAGAAGATGGTCTTCCGCCGATGTCGCTGTCTTCGGACGGTTCCGATGCTAACTATGACCATGCCATCGGGCTGAGCCAACAGGTCATGAGATCTTCGCAGGCGCGAGTTCGCGGCCCGCAGGGAGCGAACACGATATGTGCTCGATAAAGAAACATTTGGTTGGTACAAAACTTTGCTTTTGACTGACCCGCCGCACCGCCGAAGCCAAGAGCTTTTAACAAGCGTGGTCCACGAGTCCTTTGGAGAAGATCCTTGCCAAGAAGCTGCCACGAAATCACGCCAGTTCCAATCGCAACGCATCGTACATCACCCGTGTCGAAGAACCCGGATGCAGCCCCAGCACCACCTGGTTGGTACTGTTCTTCAACCAGCTCCCTGGAAACGTCCGTTTGTTGGCCACCGTAAAGCAACTGATTCCCGAGCGCTCGAGGCAGCTCGAGCTCACGTTGCTCGGGATAATCCACTCCAGCACATCCAAGAAATCATCGACGGATGCCGCAAGCGGGAAGCTGGCAAAGGTGGCGGACGAAAAGTCCTCGTTCCCTGTTGCTCCACTGGCTCCAGCGAGCTGGATTGTGCATGTAGCCGTAGAGTTCGGAGGGGGCGCTTGCAATAGGTCAAACTGAATGGTGAAGTTGACCTTAGCCCCACTAGTGGCGATTTGGGCGTAATTCTAAGAAGCCCATATCAGAGGAGGGCTATGATAACGGCATACAGGTCCATACCCAATCTCTGCTGACGTCGCTCCTGCCTACAGCAAAGTTGACGCCCTCCGGGAAATCGCCGACGAACGGATATGCACCCCAGTAGCTGCGGGGCGATAGGGTTGTTCGGATCAAGCTCGAATCCGTGTTTGAATTCTCCCGCCGACTTGTCAGGCTGCCCAATGCGCCATAACTCAGTTCCTGCATGCCTCGACACATCAGCCATTAATCTCCGCACAACCTGATATAACTGTACCGGCGCTCTCCTCATTCCACACTAGCCCGTTCAAGACGGTGCTTGTCCCCGCCCGGACCTGGACTCCGTCCAATATAAACGACCCGAAGACACCTAATAACCTCAATTGAGCTTTTGTATAGACGACGGGTAATATCCACCGACCTTTGGCATATACGGTTAACCTGTACATCCCCTCGGCGACATTGATTATCTGCAGCGAGCCTGTAGCGCTAACTTCCCCCCAGTACTGCAGTGCCTTGATATCAAGCACGTTTCGCGCGCGAAGTTCAAGTCCGGGGCGCTGAGAACTGCAACGATCTCCTCAGCAGCGGGTGGAAGGATCATATGTGACAAGGACAGCACGCCGCGCGCGACGGGAGGGGCGAATCCGGGAATCAGGTGCGCGATAGATTGATAGAATTCAGCGTATCCGGAAAAATCTGCATGGGCCTCGGCATCGGTCCGCAGGGTCGGAAGGCTAGAAACGCAGAAGTCACGGGCGATCCTTGACGCAGCAACTTCATGATCCGTACCTGGCTTGCTGCCTTTTGTTGAAGTATGAGTATTGCGGTCCCCACGTGCGGTCATACCCTTCGTTCGCAAGATTGGTTGTAGCAGCTCCTTGGTATCTGGAAGGAAACTGCGGATCGTCTGAGAGCAGGACGACAGCAGCAAAAGCATACTCGCATAATAATATATGTGGGGAATGCAAAAGAGATCAGGGCCGCCTTCCGGGACTCCTTCATCCCGTCGAGAAGTAAATCGTAGTGAGTAGGACCTCCGAACAACGTATCCTGAGTAACTGGCGGCAATGAATCAGCACGCAACATCGGGAACATACAGCGCGTAATAGAAACCATCCGCCCCATACGCCATCCCAGTTTCCGTCTTTCCACACAGCCCGTGCGCCTTCCGCTTGGCGTATGCGTCGGCCAAAAAGTATTTTGTCCACCAATCTGTAATCTGCACTACGAATGGCACATCCGGTGTCGCAGCCGCCAGATTCCACGTCGCGTCTTGCGCCTTCACGGCGAGCGTGATGGCGTTTTGGTCGGGGATCGTGACGTTCAGATCCGAGTTTGTGCTGGCGGTCTGCCACAGCGTCTTGTTGAACTGGAACACCTCGCGGATCTCTCGTACAGGGATGCCACCGTCTGAAGAGTCAAGTGGACGAGTTATGCGTGTCCTTGGCTTGATCATGAGCGTACTTGCCTGCAAAAGGGGGGCCTGTAGTTGCATTGCTATAAAGGAGGCGGGCGAAGTCTTAGTTATGCACGCCGGTGGCGGTTGGTGTGTCGCGAAGGAAATACCACTGCTGAAACGTGTGGCCGATTGGCAGGACTTGTTAGATGAAAACGCCAGCATGGGCGGCGCGCGTAGTATCATGGCCTTGGATGAGCGTAAAAGTGGCATTGCCATCCGTAGCGATGTGAAAGATGTCGGATCCTATGCTCGCAGTCAGCATGCGCCCGACAGTGCAGAACGCTTCTGATTACCAGCGACTTCATAGTTCGTTGGGACACAGTGGCACTCGTAGTATCCCCGGCCAGACGTGTAAGACTGCGGTCCTCGAAGGCCTTGGCCATCAAGGCGGATGTGGCCCAATATTCCATTTGTTTTGTCGATGCTTTGACTCAATAGTCAAGATAACAACTTGCTGAGGAAGGCTAAAACATACATGAATGACACCCGGTCGTTGTGTATTGCAATTGTCGCGGCGCTCTCAGTAGCAACAATTTTGCCTTTCGGGCTGGCAGCGAGTGCAAGTGCAAGAAATGGATATCTCATCTCAAACAGTCCTCAAGGCTCGGGTCCGAAACCTGGGGCGTTAGGGTGCATTTATGCTTCCAGTCGCGTTATAGTCCTATGACCCCGTTTCTCAAACCGCGCGTCCGCATCGGGGCGCACACTACGCGCCGTCGAGACATGGGAAGGAGTTGGTTTTCAAGCATGTGGTTGGAGTTGATTGATGTGCATTCATTGGGCTCGCGGTACCTTGTCGGAGGAATGGGGCACGGAGGAAGACACAGTCTCGTAGATATAGCGCTGGCTATTCGCGACCAATGAAAGGACCATGGAAGTGGGACAAGAGTGGGAGAGAAGGACGGTAAGGTTTAGGGTTAGACTAGCTAGGGTTAGGCTATTCAAGTTTAAGGTTAGGTTTCCTCCTGCGGCCTCAAGATCATTACCGTCGACGAAATTCAATCCGTCGGCGATCCGCGGGGAGAGCAACGTCAATATTTTAACGCCGATAGGCGTAAACATGACTCGCAGTTGCCCTGGACCTGTAGTCTAATTCGCTGTGTCCAAGATCGACTTCCAGGCAGGTTCAGTGGGTCGAACTTTTGCAATTGTCAGCTGACCCTAAGCTGACCTTCAAGCTTCAAGTTCGACGACAATTGGCGAGCTCTGGACAGCCTCATCTACGTCTAATAGGGCCGTACCATGGCTGAGATCGAAGGCGTAGGGACTGGGAGGGCAAGGCGACCGCCGACAGTAAGGATCGCTCACTGCCAGCTCTGCAGGGTCTCGCAAAAGGACGAAATGAGTCCAGAACCATGGTGACTTGAATATTGGGACATGCTCTCGCTATTACCAGATACCAAGTCAATGAAGCCAAGTTATTCAACGTTCATCATCCGATGCGGATGGTGATGGTGAGAGGAGAGACGCGTTGTTTGGTACAGCGACTCAGGCCAAACAGCTCTCTTTTTGACGTGCTACAAAATTGACCATGGCGGACCCGGGCCTCGTCGATGCCAAAGCCACGTTCGCGTCCTTCTCTCACATTTTGGACGCCCGCATCCTGCGCGCCCTGGCCGACATGGGCTTCGCTCGCCCGACCCTCGTCCAGGCGAAAGCCATTCCCCTCGCACTGGAAAGCCGGGACATCCTCGCCCGTGCGCGGACGGGCAGCGGCAAGACTGCGGCGTACTGTGTGCCGGTCCTGCAGAAAATCCTCAGCGCAAAAAGTGTAGGTGCGTCTGGGCGTGGAGCGCCAGACCACGCTAATCTTTTCGCCTTCCGATCTAGGCTGCAGATGCGACACAGGCGACCCGCGCGTTGATACTCGTTCCCACCAGGGAGCTCTCGGAGCAGGTTTCGACGTCTTTGAAGGGACTCCTCGCCTACTGCGAGGATGAGGTTACCATCTCAAATCTTGCGGCGGGGACTACAACACATTTGCAACGGTGCGCCCGATTTCCCGCTGCCCTTTTTCCCTTGACTAAGGTGTACACATAGGACTCTTCTCTCCGACAAGCCTGACATTGTGATCGCTACGCCCTCGCGAGCACTGGCGTTCATGCAGTCAAAAGTAGGGCTCCCCGGACCCCATTCGTAAAAGAAAACTGACGAAACGCAGGCCCTCATTGTGTCTGCACTCGAATCCCTCGTCATTGACGAGGCGGATCTCATATTGTCCTACGGCCACGACGAGGACGTGCGCCAAATTTTCAGCGGCGCATTTCTCCCGAAAATCTATCAGTCGTTTCTTATGAGCGCCACAATGACGGAGGACGTCGAGATGCTCAAGGGCCTCACGCTGCGCAATCCCGTTAGTTATATCCCGGCCCATGCGACACCTGGTTAATCTCCCCTCTCATCAGGCAATTCTCAAGCTGGAGGAAGACGAGGACGAGGCAGCAAACCTCAGCCAATATTCCGTTCGGTGCGTTGCCAATCTATTCTCCTCGTTCCTTCGCCTAACTTCTGCCAGGTGCACCGAGGAGGACAAGTTCCTCCTGACCTACGTGATCCTCAAGCTAAAGCTCATCAAGGGCAAGTGCATCCTGTTTGTCAACGACGTGGAGCGCTCGTACCGCCTCAAGCTCTTCCTCGAGCAGTTCTCTATCAAGAGCTGCGTGCTCAACTCGGAGCTGCCACTTAACTCACGGTACCACACCGTGCAGGAGTTCAACAAGGGCGTATACGAGTACATCATCGCCACGGACGAGAGCGGGCTCGGGGAGCTGGACTCAGATGATGAGGGAGCCGAAGATGAGCAGCAGGACGAAGCAGAGGCGGAAGCGGAAGTGCCATCCGACGCTGAGGACGAGTGTTTGTCGCTTTACCCTTACACAACCACCCTCGCTGACCGCCTTGCAGTTGTTCCCTCCCAACGCGAACCCCCTGCACCCACTACAACAGCAGCCCCCGCGCCTGCCACTGCCAAAAAACGGAAGCGCGCAGCCTCGCCTGCGCCCACACCCGCGCCGGCGAGCAAGAAACGCAAAGGGAAGGGTGGGAAGGCGAAGGAGTACGGCGTGACCCGCGGCGTGGACTTTGTCGACGTCGCGTGCGTGCTGAACTTCGACCTCCCCACGTCCGCGCGCGCGTACACGCACCGCGTCGGGCGCACCGCGCGCGCGGGCCGCACGGGGATGGCACTGTCGTTCGTGTCCGCCGGCCCAGGGCCCGGCGCAAAAGAGAAGGACAAGGACAAGGGGAAGGCCCGTGCGGACGAGCTGGTTTTTGCGCGCGTTGAGCGCGAACAGGGCGCGCGCGGGAGCAAGGTGCAGGAGTACCACTTTGATATGAAGCAGGTGGAGGCGTTCCGGTACCGCATGGAGGACGCGCTGAGGAGCGTGACGCGCAGCGCGGTGAGGGAGGCCCGCGTCGCGCAGCTCAAAACGGAGATCCTCAATTCGGATAAGCTCAAGGTGCGTTCGGGTCTTTTTTCCCGCGCAATGCGCGTACTGAGGAGTCTTTCTGTAGGCGCACTTCGAAGATAACCCCCTCGACCTCGAGTTCCTGCGGCACGACAAGGCGCTACACCCGACGCGTGTGCAGCCGCACATGCGGCATGTGCCGAAGTACCTCCTCCCGCGTATTGCGCCCGTCACAGGTACGGGCGACATCGAGGGCGCCCCGGTTGCGGAGAAAGGCAAGCCGGGGTTCGTGCCGTTCAAGAAGGAGAGCGCGCGCGGTGGCGCCAGGGGGCGAGGACGGGGGCGCGGTGGTAGGGGTGGGGCGGGTGGCCGGGGTGGAAAGAAGAAGTCTGATCCGCTGAAGAAATTTTCGCGCTAGTACCTAGTTGATTACCACTTTGGGATGCGGGCGGTGAAGATCCGATGGTGGACAGAACCAGATGGCGGACCTGGGGTCCGCCGGTCCGTCCCGGCCCGTTTCCGGGATTTTCACTTTCATACTTCTCGTGATCCGTCGGACGCAAGTCAGACGTTCAAGTTGAATACACATCTACGGTGATAGTTGCATTGGGTGCTTGAAGCAGCGGTCCGCGGATCCTCGAAGCATATTTTTGAGACAGAAGCGATGGTATATCATTATGTTCCAGATTACGGGGAGCCACCGGGCGGCGGCAACTCGTTTTCCGCCCGTGCAATTCAATATCCAACCCGAAGGTTAGCTCAGGCCTGCTGGCTCAAAGAAGATCCGAGGGATTAGGGAATATCAAGGCACAGGGGAGCCCAGCATTATTCAAGGTGATCACAGGTCGTAGGCCTAGACAAAGGCGGGGATGCGGGGCAAAACGAGAGGCACGGGAGCAGCATGCGATGTCCAACTGTTGAAACGTTGATGGCGTGCAATTGATTCACTACCAGCATTCAGGATCGTTGAAATATTTTGCTACGACGGGATGCGCCCGTCCTTGAACATGAATGCATGACGGGTGACGATGGGAAAACGGGACGACAGCGAAGACGTCAAAGAAAAGATGGAGTAGCAGAGCACGCGAATGAGCAGTACCAGTAAAGGAAAGGCAAAGGAAGCCAAGCGTAAATGGAGATTATCTCGATTGAGCGGCACCTGATCACGGACGCCCGGACCGGGAATGATAGGGGCACGCGCACCCTTATAAGCGCTGCCCGTCTCCCATCCCGCCCTCCTCCCGCCATGTCCAAACAAGGAGAATTCGTGGGCTCCCTCGACTGCGGCACCACGTCCGTGTATCCCGCTGGCCCTGCCCCCCCGCGACTGATCTCCCCGCAGCTCCGTCCGCTTCATCATCTTCGACAAGTATGCCAACATCGTCGCTGAGCATCAGCTCGAGTTCCCCCAGTATTACCCGCACCCCGGGTGAGTCTGCTGGCCGTTCAACCTCACGCAAGCGCTCACAGCAACGCGCAGGTGGCACGACCATGACGCAAACGAGATCCAGTCGCATGCGGATGCGTGTATAGAGGAGGCGATCAAGGCCATGGTTGCGAGCGGGTGGGCGCCGGAGAGCGTCAAAGTCATCGGTGCGCAGACGCCCCCACCAGACTACTCCATCTGATATGCATCATGTGTGTGTCATAGGCATCACTAACCAGCGCGAGACCGCCGTCGCGTGGAGCCGCAAGACGGGCAAGCCGCTGTGCAAAGCCATCGTCTGGACCGACTCGCGCACGAAAAACACCGTCGCGCACTTTGAGGCTAAGCTCGTCGAAACCGGAATTGAGGTCTCCCCGGGTGAGTGGAAGAAGGGCGCGGACGGTGTCGAGGCGCTGCGGAACATGTGAGAAACTACAGCTTGATAAGATGTGGAACTCACCCCACGGATGCAGCACCGGTCTTCCGCTTTCGACGTACTTCTCTGCTATCAAGCTGCGATGGATGATCGACAACTATCCCGATGTCGCTGCCGCCCATGAGGCCGACGACTTGCTATTCGGCACGGTCGAGTCGTGGGTTCTCTACAACCTCCTCGGCGGCGCCGCGGCCAACATCCACCTGAGCGAGGTCACCAACGCCTCGCGCACCCTGCTCCTCAACACCACCACCTTGCAGTGGGAGCCTTCGCTGCTCGCCTTCTTCGGCTTCCGTTCGTCCATTCTCCCCAAGCTCGTCTCGACGTCCGAGGTGTACGGCCACATTGCCGCAGGGCCGCTCAAGGGCGTCCCGGTCGGAGGGCTCGTTGGTGACCAGCAGGGCGCGCTCGTCGGGAACAAGTGCCTCGCGCAGGGCGAGGCCAAGTGCACGTACGGCACCGGCGCCTTCCTTCTCTTCTGCACGGGTGGTGAGATTGTGAAGAGCACCCACGGACTATTGAGCACCGTCCGTTGCCCACGCCACTTCTCCCGCTTTCGCTGCTGACGCCTCCCCCAGATCGCATACCAGGCCGGGCCCAACGCCAAACCCGTGTATGCGCTCGAGGGCTCGATTGCCGTCGCGGGCAGCGCGATCAAGTGGCTGCGCGACTCGCTCAAGCTCATCGAGTCCGCGGGCGACGTGAACACGCTCGCGGCGTCGGAGCCAACGGCGGGTGGGCTGTACTTTGTCACCGCGTTTTCGGGGCTGCTCGCGCCGTACTGGGATCCCGGCGCGGCCGGGACGCTCATCGGGATCTCGCAGTACACAACGCCGGCGCACATCGCGCGCGCGACGCTCGAGGCGAACGCGTACCAGACGCGCGCGATCGTGGAGTGCATGCTCAAGGACTCGGGCGCGCCGCTGCTGCACCTCAAGGTCGACGGGGGGATGACGAACGGGGACGTCGCGATGCAGGTGCTGGCGGACGTCGGCGGTTTCACGGTCGTGCGGCCGGAGATGCGCGAGAGCACGGCGCTGGGGAGCGCGCTGCTTGCTGGGGCCGCCATCGGGTTGTTTGGGTGGGATCTGACCAAGCCGGAGACGCTGAAGGAGGTGAATACCAAGGGCAGCCGGGAATTTACCCCCGAGATGGATCAGGAGGAACGGAAGAAGGGGTGGGAGGGGTGGCAGCGCGCTGTAGAACGCTCCAAAGGGTGGGAGGAGGGTGTCGACGCGTAGAAGAGTGTAAAAACGAAGCCAAATCATCACGAGAAGACCTAGCTTTATGTATGTACTTACCACCACTAATAAATAGTGAACTTCTGCCTTCTGAAGACCTGGACAACGGGAGCCATCCCGCTCACTGTGCTCATTCATGATTCGTGCCGAGGTGTTTTGGCAGCTTCTAGTGACGCGCTTGGGTGGCAAAGATGGGTTTTAGAGTTTCTAACGCATCCTGGGATGTGTAGGTGGAATATAGCAAGCGAAGATTGGAAAACGGACACGGAGGAAGGAAAGAAACAGATGGGGTGGCTGTGCCCGATAGTGGCATTTCCGAACCTCCTTTTTAACCATCACGGACGCCTTCCCAGTCATGGGCGTCGACCGCGAAACTTCCAATAAGGCAAAAGCGAAGTTTGTCTTTCTCCCCCTTGTCCTTTCATAGTCTGGCCTGAGATGCATGATAATGAGCTTGAATCGCGGGCAGGATCTTCTCAGAGCGAAGAAAATAAACGAGGCCCTGCCGTTACTGCTGAAGGCGCTCGACGACCCCGAAAATCTCCAGGAGTGCCCCTCCATCGCTCAAATGCTTCCCCAAGAGCGTGCGATCGAGTTCCTGGAGATGGCAGAGCTCAAAGGTGGGTCCGCAACCTCCATACATGCGTCTCTGGCTCTGAACGGCAGCCACGAGGCCGAGCGCACATGATGGCCTTCATGGGCCCGCGCTGCTTCGAGCTGACTGGCGAAGAGGACGCGTACGGCGCACCCCGCTTCTGGGGCATCTTCGAGACGCGCCCGTACATGCGCATTCTCGGAGCCCTCGTGCACACGTACATCCAGCTGGGACGATGCTGTGTGCGTTCTGCCCCCGTCCCGTCGGTGACTTCCAGATCTCATGGGGGCCCAGCGCGACGAACCTCGAGATCCTGCGCATCTGCGAATCGGACAACATGGGCCAGCGCGGGTCGACGTCCGTGCTTCTGCTGCGCGTCGGGCGCGCCGCGGACGCGCTGTACTTCGCGCAGCAGTGGCTGGAGAACGACGAGGGCCCGCCGGGCAGCGGCCTCGACTTTGCGGCCCCGCGCCGCACGCCGATGACGGACGCGCAGCGCCGCAAGATGGGGAAGTATGTCAGCCTGCAGATGATCCACGCCGCCGCGCTCGCTGCCTTCACCCTCGACGGCGACTCTGCCCTCGCGCGCCAGTACCTCCACATCGCCGCGCAGACGCCCCTGGTGTTCATCAAGGTTCTCGGGAGGTTCAAGGAGCGGGGTGGGCATAAGCTGCTCAATCTCGGAATGCGTTTGACTGACCGCCGTGCAGACGACGCGGACACGCGCCCCGTACGCACATCCAATGGTGTTGGAGACGCGCGGGATCATCTCTGGCTGGCCCAAGATCTCTGGACGCAGGACGCCGTGTGGAACTGGGTAGACTCGGATCCCGTCGTCAAGGCCCACGTCCTGCGCCTCTGCAGCAATCCCACCTGCAAGAAGCGCGAGCCCGCCGTCGGGCAGTGGCAGAAGTGCTCCGGCTGCAAGCAGGTATGCCCCGCCGCCGCCTCTGTTCCGCCCGTGTTGACAACGGGCACACAGGAGTGGTACTGCTCGCGCGTCTGCCAGAAGGACCACTGGACACAACACAAGGAACCGTGCAAAAAAGAGCAGTATTATGCAAACTCGATGAGCTATTACTAGGGAACCCTTGTCCTTCTCCACATGAAGGTACTACTTGGGTCGCGGAATTGCTCTCAGATAGGCAACACGCCGTGTTATCTGGGACTATACAACCATGTCCGAATCAAGTCTCAAATATTGACGTTGCTGATGTTCACCTTCCGAATTGGAGGAAAGAATGGCTGTGCAAGAAATTGAGACTCTTATTGCTCACAACAGACGCAAAGGTTCGAATATGCGACCCAGCAACGATTTCTGACCCGTCAACGCAGTTTTGATATTACCTGGTGAAAGAATGACTGCGAGTCGACTAGGGGGCTCGCTGTTTGAGTATCCGGCGCTGATCCTTCCACAGATTTACCACCTACATTCCCTCTCAGCTTCTCATCCTAAAACGGCCATTGACGGTGAGTAGTCTACATTTTCGGATGTATCTTGCGTTCGTACTTATTGGAGTCTCTACATAATCAACAGGGAAATCACCCGGACGTGTCCTTGCTCAACGATAACTCAACTTTGATCGACTTTATAGATTTGCAGATTATTGGCTTGTTGCACTCGCAAAGAAAGGACTTCTCCGCATCCAGGCAAAGCTGTCACCTGGAATGTTCCTCCGCTACGCTAATGAACTCATATCAAGGAAAGGACATTGGGGCTGGTAGGAGCAGTGGCAGTGGTACGTAGATAGAGATGTCATATATTATCGTTAATTGTATGGATAATGATACAGGTGTATGTACGGCGAATGAGGCGTTCCAAGAAGGTCTATGCGTAAGTACGTAAATTTTGACGAGTCAACGCGCGATGCGAAAACCAAGACACCTCGACGCCAGGATAAAGTATAACGATTGACGCCGAGGACGCCTACCAATTCCACTCCTCGTCGTCGTCGTCTTCCTGCGCCTGCGCCGCACGCGGCTGCGGTGGCGCATGCGCGGAGAGCGGGCTCTGCGGTGCCTGCTGCTGTGTCTTCCGCTGCGGCTTGAGCGTGAGCCCCGCCGGCGGCGCAGAGCGCTGCTGCTGCTGCCTCGTCGGGAGCTTGAGGTTCTGCCCGGACGACTTCAGACCCGCCGACCCGTTCCCGTTTGCAGGCTTCGCCGCCGGCGAGGGGAGGAGCGCAGGCGTGAGCGCCGGGATCATCCCGCCGGCGCCGCCGCCCATCCCACCGCCCATCCCCTCGTCGGAGTCGTCGTCCAGGAGCGACACCGCCGATGCGGACGGCGCGGGCGATAACGGAGCGGACGGCGCGGGTGAGGGTGCAGAGGCCGACGGGGACGTGGGGCCGACCTGCAGGGCGTGCGCGATGTCGGAGAAGAGGAGCGACGCGCGCTTGGTGTTCTTCGCAAATCTTCGAAAGCGCGTCAAGGGATGAGCAAGGGGAGATGAGAACACTGCGTACCCCGGTTGCTTCTGCAGCTCCTCCCACTTCCTTCCAACGGTGCCCACCCACGCGGACACGGGCGCGACGCTATCCACGAGCGCGAGTCCCGGAATCGCGATGGTGCTCTGCGGGCGCGAGCCGCTGAGCGGCCGCAGCCCTCTCGCCCCGCGCCCATTCGCGTCGGGCGCCTTCTGCGTCGCGAACGACGAAGACGAACTGGACGACGATTTCGGCGGCGGGGAGAACAGCGCTGGCGACGACCGTGCCTGCGCATTGGCGAAGAAGAAGTCCGCCTCCGCCTCGGCGCTCGAGTCGTGCTCCCGCGATCTTGAACGCGCGGCGCGGCGAACAGCAAACGCGGGGTTCGGCGACATCGTCGGCGTCGCGCCGTGGTCGTGCACCATCAACACCTGCGCCTCGTCCTCGTCCGAGTCATCCTTCTTCCCGCCCCGCCCCGCTCTCTCCTTGTCCCCGAGCGACGGGGATTCGAGGACGGACGAGTCGAGCGACGACGCAGACGATTGTGACAGTCGCGTGCTGCTCGTGGCCATGCTCGAGCTCGACGGGGCGCTCGAGTGCGACCCGGTGAACGACGCGAATGAGGGCGCGGGCGAGTACGGCGCGGGGGAGAAGCCCGCGATGAAGCGGCCGACCTCGCGGATGCCGTCGAGGACCGCGCCGCCGTTGGCGGATGTCGGGGCGGGGGACGCGCTCTGGTTGCCATCCGTGCCGAAGCTACTGCCCGAGGATGGGGAGGCGGCGAAGCTGGAGCTTGAAGCGGAGGCGTTGTGCGGGGAGGTGAACCCGCGCGAAACAATGCGCTCCCATTTGCGCTTTACTTGGGGTGCGTTAGAGTTTTGCGTAGGCAAAGAAGAGGAAAAGAAAGACGCGAGCGTCGAGCCAGAACACGAAACACGCTCCTGCGCTGGCGGGAAGCGCGGTCAATTTCGGTAACGAGCCGCGAACGGCAACGCGGACAATGTTGCCAGGGTGCGCGTCGTCATCCCGCCGCGCCGCGCCACCGCTCCTCGCACTGCAGCGGGGGGCAACTGTGCAGTTGGAATGCAGCGTTTGCCCGGTGGAAGCCGTGGCTAGAACATCACGAAACAAAAGAGGGGCACGCACATTGCAGAAGCTCGGCCTCATGCATGGCGAGCTGAGAGCGAAGCTCGAGACACTTGGATTCCTTCTGCGCAATGAAGTGCAGTAGGTCGGCATGTCTGCATAAAGTCGTAAACTGAAGCACTGTCGGCCTGAATTTCAACGCACTTCTCCGCAAGGGTAACAGGATCTCTCTCCGGACGGTCGAGCGCGCCCCCAACAGAATTGCTGCGACCCAAGGTTGTGCGGTGCCCTGCCGTTCGCGCGGGACGAGGCCCAGGGTTGTAGGTGATCGACGAGGGGCGGCGAGCGCCGCTCGGTGTAGTGGGCGTGAGCGGACTCAATGGGTACGCCGACGGCGGGGCTGAGGGCAGGCCATCGCTGAGAGGCCCGTTGACGAGCTGGAGGGGGCGGGGGCCCGCGGGGAGGGAATGGCGTTTGGAGGAGGACATGGTCGAGAGGAGACCAACAGTCACGCAAAATAATATATTATTTCTACTAGGCCTAGTGCTTCGACCCTGCGCCGGCACTCTCCTTCTCTGCGTCCGCGATAAATCTCCGGATGCTGTTCATCCTAGTCAGTTCAAGCAGGGTCTTTGCCAGCAGGACGCGAGCACGCACAATTCTTCTTCTTCGCTGCAGCGCCGTTAGTACACGTCGCAACAGACAGCGCGCTGACGCACCTCGAGCCCGCGTTGATGGGGACCGCCTTCTTCGCCTCTTCCACCGTCTTGGGCGCCGCAGCCTTGCCCATCCGCGAATACACGGTGAAGCCGGCGATGCTTCCCAGCGTTGCCATCGAGAGGTATTGTTTCGGGACCGCGCGTCCAAAGATCATGCTTAACACCGTCAGGGCGCGCGCTGTGCGCTGGGATGCACGTACTAGGTCATGGTGGAAGCTGAGTGGAGGGAGCGGTTGGTGAGATTCTAATTTCGCCGAAAGGCACCTGGCAGGTCTATATCCACGCGATCCTAACACGAGCACACACCCGCCCTTTCGACCGTAACGACGATGAACGAATGCGTTGTTGGTCGATATATCAGAGAGGTCACCAGGTCATTCCAGGCCTTCCGACTCTTTCCAGTCTGTGGACAGTAAGCGCATGTTGCGCGCTCAACACACTCAGCCTGCCACCCCAATCCTCTCCGAGTCTATCCGCCACTTGTTGGCAGTACCTTGCCACTCCGCCAATGCTCTCCTGCGCTCTCCGGCAACTTTCATTCGATATCAACTCAAAGACCGTTGCCACACCGATTTCAACCTGACACGATCCCCGCATTTGTATCCGCGCTGAATTGGACGACTCGGCTGGCAATGGGCGCCGTACGAAGCGCGAGAAGTCCCCGGTTCAAATCGGGCTACCATCGGGTTCCGTGTTCGAATACGCAGCATGTCAATTCTTTTTGTTAGTCCTCCGTTCCTCATCTGCTACCACCACCGCCG
Organism: Mycena belliarum; assembly: GCA_029282135.1. Classification (NCBI taxonomy): domain Eukaryota; kingdom Fungi; phylum Basidiomycota; class Agaricomycetes; order Agaricales; family Mycenaceae; genus Mycena; species Mycena belliarum. The sequence continues at coordinate 20,462 of JARJCN010000132.1, read as the reverse complement.
TACTGCACCCCGGCTGGGCTCGGGATACTACGCCCCTTGTCTCCCGAGAAATGATGATGTTCTTGGTCCACCTTGACAGAAACTTTAATTATTTCTGCTATTACTGTACTATTTCGACCGAGTGTTCAGTTACGCGTTACACCGGGTTTTTTTTGATGTGTGCAAAAATCACCTTAATTCAAAAGAAAATTTATCGGCCTCCTCGGACATCGTAAATCACCAAATCAATGAACACTTGGTCGAAATAGTACAGTAGTTGACACAGTTTTGAATCAAATAAATTCTCTGTTGTTTCTATTCTATCTACTAACTGTGGTACTAGATACTCCCACTGAGCCTTGTGTGGCTTGAGGGTTTGTGGGGCGGCGTCCGGCGGCACGCGATGTGCGGGTGCGCAGGGTTGGAGACGCAGATGACGAAGCCGAACATGCAGGCGGCATGATGGGTGGGGAGGTTATCTCCCGCATCCACCCCTCGACGCGTGGTGTGCCCCAAGATCCACGATGTGCGCGGAAATGGGGCCCATGTGGACATGAAATAAACGGGCAATGAGCGTTGTCCACACGGGGCGCCCGCCAGCGCCGACACCCTCCGTCGACAGACGCGCCCCGCTCGTCACGTTCGCTCGTCAGCGTCCGCGACACCCGTCCCTCCCGACCCTCGCGACGAAGCGCGTCCGCGGATAGAGATCCTGCGCGTCCACCCGCAGCGCCGCACCCGCACTGGCGTCCACGCGCAGCGTCCCCCACAATCCGCGACGGGGGGCAGGGGACGGGTGGTACACAGGGAAAGTGCACGGCAGCCTTTCTTCTCCCGTCCCCTCCTCCTTCCCGCGCCTGTGGCGCTAGAGGTCGCCCGCCGCAGCGCGTGTCACGCTGCAATGAAGCAGAGGATGGGGATGATAGAGATGTCAGCGCTATGAGGGGTGCTGGGGTATGAAGCGGCAGCATGCACGGCGCGCCGGGCGAGGGGCGGAGATTGGGGATCGCGGAATGCTGGATGCGATGGTGGATTTGAGGAGGACGTCCAGCGGCGGCGTCAGGTGCCGCGCCTTGGGCAGCAATGCCGGCGTCGCGGAGTGCGTGCATCATGTGCTTCCTTGACTTTCCATCCCATCCCCTCCTCCTTCCTTCTTCTTCCTTCCTTCTTCCATCTTTGTTTTTTGTCGCACCTGCCTTGTTGTAGCCCCAACCCGAGCCGTGCCTCCCTCCGTAAGATGTACGGCCAATGCCTGCGTATACCGCAACGACAGCGCGACTTTTCCGTCATTCACGTCCACTGCGCGAAGGGCGGGAGTGCAGCCGCGGGCTGTAACTTTGAGTTGAGTCAGGCGTGAGCGGGGGAGAAAAGCGCGAGCGGTTGCGCCTCGCCAAACGATCGTGCTTGGTATAGCAGGCGTCTTCTGGGTGCGTGTCCACCGTCCATCTGCCGTCCATCCAGAGTACACCTGGCACAGATATTTCATGGTGGTCGACAAGATGCAGGCGTCGTTGCCGACTGGTCTTTGCGGGAATACCAACAAGGGCGGTCGTGGGGGAGCAGTACACTCACCTCGGGTTGACATCGCCTGAGTCCTCTAGCTGCAACGTCCGGCGCGACGAAACGGCGATGGACGTGGGTCTGAGAACATGGCGTGATGCTCGGCAATCACCGAGCACCGCCGCTGATTCTTGCGGCCCCAGAGTCGTGCCAGGGATAGGGGCGTCCATCGATGATCGCAGGCCAGACGAAGATGATGCACGCAGTATACAGTTAGCGATAGCCCAAAATCGCGCGTGGATATTATCCACACGAAGTCGCAGGCGAGGCACTCCCATAATATATATATCCACACGTCTAAGTCAAGCTAAAGCAGTGATTATCTATCGTGTGAGGTAAGTAAATCATACATTACTCTGGAGACCACTAGATATTGTGCATATTGGTCTACTAAAAGTCGCGCTAAGCATCTATACACCATCAGTGAATATTCGGGAAGACAGAGTACACCTCTGGAGCGCGCAGAAAAACAGTCGACTCTGAGCACTTCGGACCAGCTCGTGTACTATCTATCATAGTACACGGAGACGGCAACATGCTGGACGATACTCCACCATCCGGCGTACTAGACATCGGCGTAGAGTCGAGAGAAAGCCTGGCAGATCGAATAAACACCGCACCAGTGCCCTCGCACTCTGAGAGACTGAGCACGATGTCAAGCCCTCAACCACCTGCACCGTCCGGCTCTGCATCCTCGGCCAGCACGACCCCGTGCACTGGCTGCACCTTCCCCAAGCCACGCCCTCCCCGCGCACCACGTCGACCAGCACGCACATCGCCTTCACGGGTCGCCACACTGCATCCCGTTCACGCTGGTGAAACGTGCTATGCTAGGCTTGGCACGCACATTTAATCGTAGTCCACGATCACGTTGGCGGTGTGGTACGCCTCCGATAGCTGTAGACCGCGGTGCGGAACACGCTGAGCGCGAGCGCGAGGACGCGGATTGTTGAGCGGCGCGAGCTCCGCGGCAAGCGTGCCCGCGAGGGCGTGCAACGCGGCCTTCGAGGCGGCGTACGGGCTTGGGACGCGTTCGCTGGAAATAAGATTGCGCGGGCGGACGGCGCACCGAGATCCTGGAAGGATAAGAGGAGAAATGAGCAGTCCGGAGGCAGGAGCAGGAGACACGATGCACCGGGAGCTCGGGCTTCCGCGCGGTGCCCACGATGACGACAAGCCGCTCTCCGGCGGAGAAACACCCATCATGGCGAGGAGGTTGACGTCGAACTGGCGGGGCAGGAGGTCGGAGACATGGCGCGCGGTCTCACCCACCCGCCTTCCTCGAGCAGCCGGGGAAGCCTGCACCTGTGTTGTTGACCACGACCTCGATGCAGCCCCACACGCGCGCACATTCGGCGACGAGCGCGGTCAGGGCGCCGGCGACGACGACGATGTCAAGCGCGTGGACGCAGACACGGTCGGGGTCGGCGAGGTGCGCGGGGACGAGCGCTGCGCCGAGGCCGGAGGACGTCCCTGTGCATAAGCAGTGGAGCACAATGAGTTTTGTCGATCGGGACGAGCAATATGAGCAATATACCTGTGACAAGCCAGGCAAGCGGCGTCGACCCGGGCGTCGACTCAGAAGCACTGCTGGCCATTACCAGGAGGACATAGCATGTGAACGTCTAGTTTGCGTGCAGTTGCTGCCAGTTGGAGACTTTCAATCCGAACAGAAAACAACAGTCCTGGAATGAATGTCCAAGAGAAATACTGAGGGCAACACTACTGGTTTGCTCGCCGAGAGTTGTGGGTATAGCAAGGTGAAGGGTGAGATCCGGTGAGAGAGCACAACGGCAAGGCCGCCGCCGCCGCAAGTTAAGTTTTTGTGGACCAAGAACATCATGATACGTCGAAGACAAGGGGCACAAAAACTGTCTTGAGCCGTGCCGCTGTACAGTATGGTGGTGGTATGGGGAGGAAGGGCCCTGGGCAGGACTGGGCAAGGCGGTAGGGGACGGAGGACTAACAAAAAGAATTGATTCTGAGAATTGACATGCTGCGTATTCGAACACGGGACCCGATGGTAGCCCGATTTGAACCGGGGACTTCCCGCGCTTCGTAGGGCGCCTGGCGAGCCCCATTTCGAAGCAGCTGCGATTGGACAAGCTTTGAGAAACCTGGATTGGCATAATTGGATCTCAATTTCACATCCAAGTTTCGACGCACCTCTTCCCACTAGGCTTGAACTCCAGCGTCCTCATTTCCCAGACCTACTTCTTTGTCATGGAATCACGCAGCAAGATTCCCGTTTGCGCCGCAAAACTGCCGCAATGCGCCTACGTTTCCACCGCGCTGTTGTGGAATAATGACGGAGCGACTACGCACGCCGCGAACACACTAGAATAATATTAGCTGATCACTTGAACTTTCTATGACCTTCTAGATACTTTTGTACTTAGTATAAATACTGGGGCTCCGTCTCCACAGGAATCATCTTATTATCCATCCTCACTACTCTTGTATCTCAATAGGTTATGGGCCCCGCCCGCACCTGAGAACATCACCACCTAAACTTCAGACAATCGATCACCGCACCGCCACTTGACATATTTCCCACACATCAGCTTCTACTACTTGTTCGATAATCTTTCGACATCGCGAATACCACCATGTCCGACTCCACCTCCTCCCACCGCATCACCATCGATCCGCTCCGAGGGAGCGAGAACTTTTCTGTGTGGAAAATCAAGATGGGTGACATTCTCACGGATCTCAATCTTGATGATCACGTTGAGAATGATGCCGCCGCCCCTGCCGATACGGCAGCGGCCGCAACATGGAAACGAGCCGACAAGAAGGCCCTTGCCACGATCCGTTTACGGGTCGCGGACAGCCTTCTCGTATACATCGCCGGTAGTACGAGTGCATTGGCAGCGTGGAGCACACTGTCCAGCATGTTCGAGGCCAAGGGCCCCATTGGGATTGTCTCGGCACGTCGTAAACTCTTCGGCACGCGCTGTGCTGAGGACACCGACATCGAGGAGCACATCAGGGTGATGCGCACCTACCAGCAGGAGCTCGCTACGCTCCAGAAACCCCTTCCGGACGAGGATTTCTCCTACGCCCTACTCACATCCCTCCCGGAGTCCTGGAACAATTTTATTTCAGCCATTTCCGAGGACATCATCAAAGATCCCGCCAAGCTCATCTCACGGATTTTATCCGAACTCCAACGTCTTCGCGAGCAGGCCGGCGTCAGCACGGCGCTGCCGGCCGTTGACAAATCAACAGCCAAATGCTATACCTGTGGTCGTGTTGGCCACTTTGCCAGTGATCATGGGAAGCAAAATGAACACAGCAAGGAAGAGAAGGGGAAGCGGGAGAGCGATGGAAAGGATAGAAGGGGGAAAGGAAATCAGTGGAAGAAGGGAAGGGGAAAGGGTTACCGGGCCAATGTTGCCCAAGACTCAGATTCAGACGATGAAGACTTCATGTTTCTGGCACGCGATCCATCTCTGGCACAAACCCTCAAGCCAGATGATTGGCTTTTAGATTCCGGATGTAGCCGCTCCATTGTTCGCAAGGAATCCGATTTTTCGACGTACACGGCTACCCCCCCTCACAAGATCTCCGGAATTGGGGACACATCGGCCACTGGTCGCGGAACTGTACCCCTATCACTCGCTCTCGGCAGCTCGACACGCTCGTGTGTGATGCGCGAGGTTCTCCACTGTCCCACAGCCCCATTCAACCTCATCTCCGTCGCTCGGCTGACCGATGCCGGTTATACCGCTATATTCAAGGGTGATAAAGTTGAACTTCGATCACGCAATGGCACAATACTTGCTGTTGGAGACAAGATTTCGAAGCTGTACCGCCTCCGTTTGGCCACCCCGACTTCATCGGACCGTGCGCTCGTTGCGCGCACATGGGATGAATGGCATCGCGCACTCGGGCATCTAAACGGGACATCTCTGCACCATCTCAAAACCCATAATATGGTTAGTGGGATGGAGATCCGCAATGAAAAAGCGGAGCTACACCAGTGCACGGCCTGCATCGAAGGCAAGGCTCATGTCCAGCCCTTCCCACGCGAAGCCGAACGGGAATATTCCGAAATCGGTGAAATGACATACACCGACTTATGGGGAAAAGCCACGCACCGAGGTCCACGCGGCGAACACTATTACATCTCCTTCACAGATGCCTGCACCGCCCACAGCCGAGTCAACTTCCTGAAGACAAAGGAAGGAGACGCCGTACTCGATACAATCAAGAAGTATGTTGCATTCATCGAAACTCAAACCGGCAAGAAGCCGAAGCGCTTCCGGTTCGATGGCGGCAGCGAGTACGTCAATCAAAAGACACTCGATTGGCTGGAGCAGCAGGGCATCACCTGGGAGATGACCGCCCCACACTCTTCGGCTCAGAACGGTGTAGCTGAACGCCTAAACCGCACGATAATGGAGCGTGCACGTGCAATGTTGAATAGCGCCCGGCTGCCACTCTTTCTCTGGCCCGAGGCTGTGCAGTATGAGTTTTACCTCAAGAATATCTGCCCGACGCGTGCACTGCACGATAAAGTTACTCCATATGAGGCCTTTTGGAAGCGCAAACCCAACATTTCGAATGTCCAGGAGTTCGGTGTAAAACTCTGGGTCCTGATCCAGAGTCAGTACATCAACAAGCTCCAAGCTAAAGCCAAACAGCACATCTTTGTTGGTGTCGGAGAGCACTCTCGCGCTTACCGGTACTACAATGCAGGGACTGGGCAAGTCCTTACCTCTCGGAATGTCACTTTCGAGAAGCCCCACACAAAATCAGATGGCACCACAGAATTTAATCAGGCCTCCCCACCTGAAGTACCGCTCCCGCCTTTGCTTGAGGGGGAGAATGATGGTAACTCGGACAAGCATCAGGCGGAAGCCATACAGCCCTCGTCGTTACCCCCAGCTACCTCTACGCCAAACCATACACCTCCTCCTTCACCTATGAGCCCGATCACACCGAGCGTCACACGCTCTTCCACTCCACAGCTCACACCGCCGCTGCCAAAAGCTCCACGCGATATCAGCAGCGCCATTGATCCGGACAACATCATCCTGGGCCCACGTACCCGCAAATATGCGAAGCCCGACAGTGCGCATCTTGCCACTGCTGATCCGGACATCACATTCGCGCTAGCTTCGTATGAAGCAGATCAACTTGCCGATGATCCAAAATCACTTGCGCAGGCACGGGCCTCACCGGACTCCGTGCAATTTGAAGCTGCTATGGTCGCGGAGAAGGAGCAACTCGAGCGCTTACACACCTGGGACCTAGTTGATCTACCTCCCGGCCGCAAGGCCATCAATAGCCTCTGGGTGTATAAGCGCAAACGTAACAATGTTGGCATCATCGCGCGACACAAAGCTCGCCTCGTCGCCGACGGCTCACGGCAGATTCCTGGAATTGATTTCCTCGAAACCTATGCACCCACTATACGGCTCGAAACTTTCCGTTTTCTGCTTGCCCTTGCCGCTCGCTTCAAGCTTCAAGTTCACGGCATGGATGTCGTCGCCGCTTACCTAAACGGCAAGCTTGATGAAGAAGTCTATATGAAACAACCTCCGGGCTTTGACGACGGCACTGGCCGTGTGTGCAAACTGTTGCTGTCAATCTATGGATTGCGACAGGCTGGCCGGAACTGGAATCGGGAACTCAACACTGCATTCAAAACTCTCAGATTCACACGGTTGATTGCAGACCAATGTGTGTATATCCGCCACAACCCCGAGACCAACTCCCCAACCATTGTCGCTGTTCATGTCGACGACATGACGTTGTGTGCCCGCACGGATACTGAGCTTACACAGCTCAAGGGGGAGTTAGCCTCCAAGTTTAAAGTCACTGACTTGGGACCCCTCACCCAAATTCTCGGCATGGAAGTGCAGCGTGACAACCCTGATGGCTCTATTCGGCTCTCGCAGACAAACTATGTCTCCCGCATTCTTGAATCAGTTGGCATGAAGGACTGCAACACTGTCTCGATGCCCGTCGATCCCAATGTCAAACTGTCACCGCTTGCCGAAGATGATCCGAGCATCGGTGATGCAATATTCCGGCGCGCATATCTTTCAGGGCTCGGAAAGCTCATGTACGCTGCTGTTGCCACACGGCCAGACCTTGCGTACGCCGTGCAGCATCTCTCACAATTTTCCGTCCGTCCTGGTCCCGAGCACATGACTGCTCTCAAGCGTGTCTTCCGATATTTACGTGGAACCATTAATCTCGGCATCACTTTCCGTGACACTGGAGACTTACACGCGTACTCCGATGCTGACTGGGCTAGCGACATCATTGACCGACGTTCAATTTCGGGTTATGTGTCCTATTTTGGTTCAGCCCCCGTTTCCTGGTCTTCGCGCAAACAGCCGACTGTTTCCCTCTCAACCATGGAAGCCGAGTACATGGCGCTCGCAAAAACGACCTGCGAAGTCATATGGCTCCGCGAACTTGCTGCCGAACTCGGAATTTCCACCGAAACTCCCACTACCATTTTTATCGATAATCAGTCTGCTATGCGCTTCGCCGAAAATCCGGTATTCCATGCCCGCTCAAAACACATCGATATTCGCCATCATTTTGTTCGTGAACGCCTAGCCTCTAACGAGGTTAATCTCAGCCACTGCGCAAGTGAGGATAATATTGCAGACATATTTACCAAGGCACTTCCGAAGCCGCAGTTCATTGCACTTCGTGATCGTGTTCTTGGCGTTGTCTAGTCGAGGGGGAGTGTTGTGGAATAATGACGGAGCGACTACGCACGCCGCGAACACACTAGAATAATATTAGCTGATCACTTGAACTTTCTATGACCTTCTAGATACTTTTGTACTTAGTATAAATACTGGGGCTCCGTCTCCACAGGAATCATCTTATTATCCATCCTCACTTGTAACGGGCCGCTGTACGCCTACTAGGCACACCCACCGTTCAACCGGGGGTTGTAATATTTTAATCGTCGGACATATCTCTTTTATTCCGGCGCGCGCCTACTCGCGCGCCTATCTGTACAACATGTGACTTAGTAGCACGTGAACACACTTCTACTACTTTATCTTGTACCACGCCTACGCCGTGCTTCAAGGCTCTCTTAACAGCCTTAATCGCGACCAGGCTTGCTCAAGTAAGGTAAGTGTTAGTCCTTGAGTACTAACCTAGTGTGTGTACAGGGAAACGCGCTCCGTACAGATATTCTGACGGAGTACGAAGGAGTGCGACCACAGATATTCTGGGTTCAGCTCTCCTTCGGCGCACACCATTCGGACGCGTGCCTTCGCTCGCTAGAGCTCCCTCGACGGCGGATCCCCTAAACAAATATTTGAGGGACAGCCTTGCCCGCAGGTCCTACAAAGGTGGACACATTGGGAACCCGTCGACACTCTGGCCGGCGAACCGAATCATCCGCATAACGACCTTAACTGGAGGAGAGGAGGGAATCCATTTGCACAAGGATCGTCCTACTCTTTTTCTACCCGACCCTCTCCCCCACATCTAGGACTACGCTCAGTGCGCGACCGAGGGACCTCGTTCCCTGCCTCCCACTCTTATCTGCACCATCGCGCGTGGCCTCCCACGGCTCGCGGATTTCTTCGGCCACCGAACGCCGCGAGGTCAACCCGTGACCATTCGAGTCCAGGCCCAACGATTGGATCAGCCAATCCGCTAGCCTCGATACATCCCTCCTCGTCAACGCTAGCCGGCGCGGGAATGTCGGATCCAGGATCTGCGAGCGTGCGCGTTGCGCGGCTTATGGACGAGTACGAGAAGCAAGACGAGTCGATGGAGGATGCAACCGAGTCGACGTCACAGGGAGCCTTGATGCTCTCCCATATGACGAATCTGGAGGAGCGCCACGTGCAGGATCGAGGGGAAAACAGACCGGCTTCCGTGTCGCGTTACGCTCTAGAGGACCGGTTGTATGAGCGTGCTAATAGGATAACTGGGGAGCTTCAGTACTTCCTGCAGAGAACGGCAGCTTTGGTTCCCGGAAGGCGAAGGTACTTCCGGATCGACCCCGAAGATGCGATAGTTCCCTTGCTAGCGGGAAGCGGAGACGTCGCCCAGCTACTGATGGCATGGGAGATTCTGAGGAGTCGGATCGCCTTAGGGCGCAAATTTCTGTTGAAATATGTCAAGGAGATCGAGAATCCGATAAGTATTGAGGCGTACTCGCCAGCGTCAACTTCGGTGGAACTCGCTGAAGGCCTCCAAGCACTGGAGGGCTCCGATTTGAAGCTCAGGCATATGCTGGCCTATTACCCACACCATAATGGCGCCGAATGGAACCACCAGGACCGCCTTCACATTATGTCGGATAATTGGATTGATATCATACGGCGCGGGACCAAGGGGGATATGAGTAGGGAAGAAGAGAGTGGAGAAAGTACTCTGGAGTCTGACCTCACGCCTTCCTCCGGACTGGAGGATAGAGACGAGACTATTCGTGCGGGGAAACTACCAGAAACTGAATTCAGCTACGGATCGAAGGTGGTAATCGAGAAGTCGCCGCCGCTACCATACCCCGACGCCCCCAGTTTCCTTAACGAGGGTCCGTCCTCCGCTCCCGTTCCCTTACCATCCGGCATTATGGGGCCTACAACACCCTTTAAGTCGGCCCGCAAGTTCTTCGAGGGTTTAAGCACGCCAGCTGCCCGCAACGTGCCGACGTTCCCGAGGGCAGAGGCTCCGCCGAACATTCTGAGGAGGTTAGGAGTAGGCTCGATGGGAAACGTCAGCGAGTATTACCGCGCGTCCTTCGGAGAAGGGATCCAAGGCGGAGGACTGGGAACATCCACGCCGATTGCCGCGAGAGGGGACCCGGAGATGGCGTTTACGTCCAGACCGTCTAACCCGTTTGAAGGGAACCGCGCTCCAGCCCCAGTATTCGTCTCCCGAGCGACAGTCGGGCTAAGCAACGCCCCACAGGTCCCCGCCAAGGACCAGAGCCACCCGGATAGAAACCAATCCAAGCCATCGCCTCCTGCCGCTCCCGGAGGGGCAGGGGATGGAGCGGGTGGAGGATCCGGCGGAGGCGCTGGCCGAGGCTCCGGAGGGGGCGCCGGTGGAGGCGCTGGAGGAGGCGCTGGCGGAGGCGCTGGCGGAGGCGCTGGCGGTGGCGCCGGAGGAGGTGGATTCCCCGGGCATAGGGGTCCACCTGGTCCCGCTGGGCCCCCTGGGCCGCCAGGTCCTCCTGGTCCCCCCGGTCCTCCCGGGGGAGGAGGAGGGGTGGCACCGCTCCAGCCCAATGGTTTACCAGCTCCGACCATCGACGTGAAGCTGAAGCTGTCAGACTTGCCGAGTTGGGACGGTGACCATGACTCAGCTGTCAAGTATTTCTGGGATGTTTCCCAGAAAGCGAATCTGGGGGGAAACATACCGCAGATGCTGGGATACTGGCTCGCGATGAGGTTCGAAGAAGGGTCGCCCGTGCAAGTCTGGTACTCGGGATTGTCGGGAGTGCAGCAGGCGCACATGCGCCAGCACTACATCTTGTTCCTGCAAGCTATCAAGGAGAATTATTTGGGAAGGACTTGGCAGCGCAAGATGAATAGGGCCTACGACATGCAACGATTCCGTCAGAGGGGCCACGAGAACGAGCTCCCACAGGCATATGTAGGCCGAAGGATCATGTGGACCCGGATGTTGGTGGACACAGACGACGGAGGTCCTGGGGAGGTCTACCACGTCATGGAGAAGGCGCCCATCTCCTGGGGCCCGATATTGATCCTGGAAAACGTCCAGTCAACAATGGCTCTGTACTCGAAGGTAGTGGAGCACGAACTAGCTTTGATCCACGCAGCGAGAGTCGAGAACTCAAAGGCCCTGACGCCGGAGAATCTGGGAGCCGCGTTGAAATCGCTGGGATTCTCGGTCGAGAAGCCTAGATACGCGCCCAAAGGGGTGCACCTGACGGAGCAAGAGGAAAGCGGATATAGCGGGGAGGGAAGAGACGATAACGAGGACGAAGTCTTCAGGCAGGTCTACACCACCTTGAAAGCTAAGCCGCGACCTCCTCCTCCGGGGGGGTATCCCTATCCAAAGAATGATCAAGTGGTGACGAAACTGGGCAAGCCGCCTCCGGGACCTTGTAGACTCTGCGGCAGTGAGAAACACTGGAACCGGGAGTGTCCGCACTACGTAGTATTCAGTGAGGGAGCCAAACGCAGCGCTCACCTCGTGAACGCAATCGAACCGTCCGAGGAAGACACGATGTACCAGAGCGTGTTCTCCATCCTCCTTAACCAGGCCATAGCCGCCTCAAGCGTGGACTACTCCGCGCTGGGGGGGTCGTTTTTTGAAACGGCTGCTCAAAGCGGGACCCAGGTCCATGAGCGTAAGACCGCCAATGCGATCGCTAAAAGCGAGGACACCCGTCAGGCACACTCGAAATCGGACAACCGGAAAACCACCATAGAAGAGATTGAAGATGAGGAGGAAAAGGCTTGGAAAGCAATGCCTAAGGCAGAGAGTGCCCTGTTGGAGGAAGTCGAACCAGAAGTTCGCGAGGGCGCTACGGAAACGGAGGAGCCGCCCCTTCAGCGTAGCTGGAAGAGTCGAGCCCGATCCCGGGAGGCCGGGCGGTTCAGCAAGATGGCTGAGGAGTTCTGGCTGAACGATGGGAAGATGTTTGGTGTTGAGGAACTTGAAGGAGACAGCGACTTGAGCGACGAGGAACTGGAGGAGACCGGCGAAGAGCTCTGGGGGGAGGAAAACGAGAGAGAAACGTTCGCGACTCGGGTTGAGCGTGAAAGCTTCGCGGCTGACGGTCCGGTCTCCGGAATGCCCGGCCCGCCTCCAAGGGAAAGTCCGGTTCGTCTTTTCAAAAGACGAAAGACGAAGCCGGGACGATCAGCCCTGGGGACTTCAGTTCTGTCGATGAAGGGGTCAGTAGGCAAACCGGACAACGCGTTGATAGACCTGCGAGTGGACACCTGCGCGGACGTAACCCTGATATCAGAAGCGTTGTATCAGACTCTAGACCCGCTTCCGCCTATTCGCTCGGGCATACCAATGAAACTCGTTCAACTGACGCACGAAGAAGGAGACATCAAAGGCTACATTACTATACCCATATTCACTATGTCTGAGGAGGGAACGCTGATCGAAACCGAAGCGGAAGCGTATGTAGTCCCTGGAATGAGCGTGCCTATCCTCTTGGGAGAGGACTATCAAGTGAACTACGAGATGGCACTCACCAGGAACGTGGAGTCGGGAACCAAGCTTCACTTTCAAGACTGGGAATACACGATCCGAGCACAGCAGGTGACCCGGACTCCCGACTTGAATCGCATTCTATTCATAAGTCAAGACGTGAACAAGAAGATGCGGTCTAAGGCACACCGTTCCAAGCTCGTCAAAAGAAAACGCTTGGCGAAGAAATTCGGGGAAGAAAAGGAGATCGTGAGAGCAGCTCACGATTATAAGCTCCATCCACACGAGTGTCGCTCCATCTTACTAGAGGGACACTTCGAAGGGGACAAGGAATGGCTAGTCGAAAAGAACTTACTCGCGAACGCGAATGACTCGTTTTTCGCAATCCCTAACACGCTCATATCCTCCCTGAACCCCTGGATCCCAGTCAGTAACCCGACGAACCAGCCTCGGATAATTAGAAAGGGGGAAGTCATTGGAGTGCTGAAAGATCCGGCCAGCTTTTTTGACGCGCCGACTAGTGCGGAAAGTCGTCAAGAGTACGTTCGGTCGGCCAACGCGATAGCAGCTGTGATCAAAGCGAACATGGAAGGACAGGAAGGCGAAAAAAAAGGGGAAAGCGGAGAAGACGAAGGGCCCTTGAAGGAAGAGACGAGGGAGGAGACCGAGGAGGAGGATTACGGTCCGAAAACGGCAGCGATGCCGGACCCAGAGACCTACGAGTCAGCGAAGCTGAGGGAGCTCATCGACGTGGGATCACTACCCGACCATTTGAAGGAGAAAGCTTGGAAGATGCTTGAAGAGCGCGTCGGAGCTTTCGGGTTTGATGGTCGGCTGGGACACCACCCCGCAAAGGTCCACATCCGGACATTAGACGGTCAAGTCCCCATCGCTGTACCCATGTACGGGAGTTCTCCTCGTAAGCGGATAGTGATCGACGAGCAGCTAGACAAGTGGTTTGAACAGGGAGTGATAGAAGCCTCAATTAGCCCTTGGAGCGCACCAGTAGTGATTGCTTACCGAAATGGCAAGCCAAGATTCTGCGTCGACTACCGCAAGCTCAACGCGGTGACGATCCCCGACGAATTCCCTATCCCCAGGCAGAGCGAAATATTATCGGCGGTGTCGGGTGCGCAAGTACTGTCGTCACTGGACGCTTTGGCAGGATTCACGCAGCTGGAATTTGAGGACGAGGATGTGGAAAAGACAGCGTTCAGAACTCACAGAGGACTATTTCAGTTCCGCCGAATGCCCTTCGGACTAAGAAATGGGCCGTCCATTTTTCAGCGTGTAATGCAGGGGATCTTAGCACCGTACCTGTGGATCTTCTGCCTGGTGTACATTGACGACATCGTGATCTTTTCGAAGAGTTACGAGGAGCATATCGATCACTTAAACGCGGTGCTCCTGGCCATCGAGAGGGCAGGAATCACACTAAGTCCGAACAAGTGCCACTTGTTCTACGACTCCATCCTACTACTAGGTCATAAAGTCTCGCGATTAGGACTGTCGACGCACGAGGAAAAAGTCCGAGCGATCTTGGAACTCGAGCGCCCGCAACGACTGTCCCAGCTGCAGACGTTCCTCGGGATGGTAGTGTATTTTTCGGCCTTCATCCCCTATTACGCGGACATTTGCGGACCCTTATTCCAGTTGGTGCGGAAGGACTGTAAGTGGGAATGGGGAAGAGAGCAAGAGCACGCCTTCAGGCAAGCCAAAGACGCACTTCGTTCGGCCCCTTTGCTCGGGCATCCAATGGAAGGGCTGCCGTATCGGCTATACACAGATGCGAGCGACGAAGCAGCGGGATGCGCCTTACAGCAGATTCAGCCCATAAAGGTGAAGGACCTGGAGGGGACGCGGGCCTACCTGAGACTCAAGAAGGCCTTCGAGCGCGGGAAACCCCCACCTAAACTCACAACGACCATAAGCGCTCGGTTCGACGACTGTCCGGAGCCAGGAGGATGGGGGGCGACCTTCGACGACACTGAAGTCCACATTGAACGCGTTATAGGCTACTACTCGCGCAGATTCAAAGGTGCCGAACAGAGATACTCAACAACGGAAAGGGAGGCTTTAGCGGCAAAAGAAGGGCTAGTCAGATTTCAGCCGTACATCGAAGGGGAGAAGATTCTTTTGGTGACCGACCACTCGGCTCTACAGTGGGCTCGGACGTATGAGAACTCCAACCGAAGGCTGGCAGCGTGGGGGGCCATTTTCTCGGCTTACGCACCAGGTCTGGAAATCGTACACAGAGCGGGGAGAGTGCACTCCAACGTCGACCCGTTGTCGCGGCTGCCCCGAGCACCACCAGCGCATATATCGCCAGTGAAGGAGGCGAGTGCGACCATCATCACCGACTCCTCCTTAGCGGCGGCGCAAGAGAAACTCTTGGAGAATCTTCCGGCAAGAAAAGCGACGTTCATTGCCTGGTCTATTGAAGAGTGCTTAGAGCAGACAGGATCAGTCTGGGCTACGACGCGGAGCCGGGCGAACGGCAGGGCACGGCCACGAGATGGGACAGCGGGCGAAACGCAGGAAGGAGCAGGTACACCAGAAGAGCCGGCCCGGGCCACCGAAGAAGACGGTGTCAACTCGGACAGCGACGAGGAGCTTGAGGAGCTGGAGTCCAGCACAGAGTACTGGGGGGCCCACAACCCTCCTCCGAACGTGCACATAGGGATGGAGGAAACATTTCGCCTGAAATTTGTTGCCAGCTACCTCGCCGACCCTGCGTTCGCTCAGATATGGACGACGACCGCAGATGAGGTGGACGAATGGCGTCCCGGCAATCGATTCTTCAAGAACAAAGAGGGATTACTATTCTTTCGGGATGCGGACTACCAACCGCGCTTGTGCGTCCCCAAGGCGCTGCAGAACTTTCTCATGTCCGAGGTCCACGAAAGCGCCATCGAGACGGCCCACGCTGGCCCAGAAAAGCTATGGTTGAAGCTAACGCATCGATACTATTGGCCTCGAATGAAAGTGGATTTGGAGCGTTTCTGCAGGAGCTGCGACGTTTGCCAGAAAATCAAGAATCGGAATTTTACAAAATTCGGGCTGCTTACGCCCAATCCGATTCCTTCACGACCGTATGAATCAATATCGATGGACTTTATCGTCGATCTCCCAGTCTCAGAAGGATTCAACGCTATTCTGGTGGTAGTGTGCCGTCTGACGAAGCACGGCTCCTTCATTGCTACAACTACGGGTCTAGACACCGAGGGCTTCGCGGATCTCTTCGTGAAGAACATCGTCAGCAAGTACGGCCTTCCATCCAGCATGATATCAGACCGCGACCCGCGATGGACGTCAGATTTCTGGAGGGCGGTGGTCAAGGCGCTGAAGACACGGATGGCGCTATCATCTTCTCACCACCCGCAACACGATGGCCAAACGGAGATTCTCAACAAGCAAGTCGAGACGATGCTCCGCGCTTACACAGCAGGAGCGAGGGCAACTTGGGCCCCTTGGCTACACCTCCTTGAGTTCGCCTACAACTCGAACCCCCATGGGACAACAGGTGTGCCGCCCTTTTGGCTGCTATTTGGATTCGAACCGAGGCCGCCGAGCGCGTTTCTGCACGGCTCTTCGTCAGCGGTAGGCGTAGGCTACTCGGAGGGCAAAGGGAGGGGCGCGGCATTCCTGGAAGAGTTACAGATGCACCGCGAGAGTGCTCGTCTGGCGGTCGCGAAGGCACAGCACGAGCAGGCAAAGCATTACAACAAGGGAAGGAAGCCCGCACCAGTTCTCAAGAAAGGTGACCGCGTCTTGATCAATCCCCACACGCTAGAATGGGCAGAATCAACGGGAGGGGGAGCTAAGCTCGGCCAGAGGTGGCTCGGCCCGTTTGAGGTGGCTCAGAGGCTAAATCCTAACGTCTACCGCTTGCGCATGAGCGATAAGTACCCGGGCCTTCCAATCTTCAACGTACAGCATTTCAAAAAATATGTGGAATCCCCGACAGAGTTCGGACCGAGGGCGAGCTTACCCGAGACGCGTCTGAAGAAGCCAGCGGCAAGAGAGTGGGTGGTGGAAAAGATCATCGCACATCGGTTCGAGAGGAGCGGCAACACCATCAAGTACCTCGTGCGCTGGGAGGGGTACGGTCCGCAGTTCGACACCTGGGAGCCTAAATCGCATCTGAAAAATGCGCCACGAATCTTGGGTCAATATCGGAAGGATCACGGATTGTGAAGATAGCTTGGGAACAACTCACCAGTAAGCGAATCAGAACGCGCGGCTTAGGAGGGAGGAGAAGCAAGACCCGTAAACGCAACAACACCGGCAACTCGTTCAGGACACCCGAGACGACCGCCTGACGCTTGGAAACAAACGAAAGGCCAAAAGGGGCCTATAGGCACCCACGCGGCGTGCGGCACGTCGCCGCACGGCCTCACTTATACCATCTCTTATCTCAATTCTCTTTCTTTTCAATCTCTTTCATCTTCCCATCTCCGCCCCCATCGACGTGAAGCGCACCCCACCATTTCAGACCCTTCCTTCAAAATCCTGCTACGAGAAGTCAGTAAACTCGGCACCTCTCAAGACCCATCCCTTGGACGCTCAGGAGAGGCAGTGACGCGAAGATATTCTTGCGGAGCTCCTCTCTAGCGCGATATCGCTCCCACAGATATTCTGGGGAGTTGGTATAGGATGGAGGTGCTGAATCTCGACCTGATGGGGGCCGTTCCATCTGTATTCACGCGTCCTGTAAATCCAGAGTACCCCGCGTCATTGGAATGGGTGGGGTTGAATAAGAACTGTTCGGTGATACCAGAGAGGGCCTTGGAACTTAAGGACGAGAGCAACTACCACGGCGACCACACCACGACAGACCAGTGGGGGCGCTTCGAGACCATCGAGTGGGCTGATCAACCAGACTGGTACGACCCTGAGACTCACTATCGAGGTTGGATCCCTCTGGCTCGGGAGAATGATGTGAGACGCGGCGCATGGGCTCGTGCGACTCGCACCAACCTCTCGTTCACGCGGCTGGCCGACGGAACCTACAAGCTCGACGAGGACGCCTCTACTTTGGTCACGAACGATCTGATATATTTCCGGGAACTACTGGAGGAAGTTTGCGCTGGACCTCTATACGATCAGCTCTCTCATGCGCCGCCTCTCTTCGACATTGACCGCATCGAGCTCACGTACGCAAGCGAGCTGGAGCTCCACCGGATGGCGATGGATGCGAAGCGGTCGGTGTTGGAAATCTGCGGCCATTTGACCTGGTGGACGGCGGCAGTGTCGGACTGGATGAATGGGCTGGACCATGGAGTCGTGGAACGGGTGTGGAACCTGGAGCTGCGGTCGTATAAAGCTAGGGGTCTCCTCATCACCGTCAATCAGGACTGGAAGGAAATAAACTTCCCGCTACTAGTGAAGCACGGCGTTCCCATCTTCTACGTGTGGGGCCTCTTCGAGGAGCGCGACCCGCGCTTTAAACGACTCGACCCGAGAATCTTGGCGAACTACCTCCAAGAAGTGCGCACTCGAGACGTGCGAGGGTTGTGGGGAGACGAAGTGGCCGTCGTTCGGTGCGAGTTAGAAGTCGCAGCCCGCTATGACCGCTTCCTGCAGCTCAAGCTCGACCCCTTCTCCCGACCACGGAACCCAGTGCCGACCGGCAGTCCGATCTCAGGCGACGTCCTTTACTACGTGATCGACTTTCAGCATTGGGCGCGCCGCCTCTTGTCGGAAGACGAAGATGCGAGCGTAATGGGAAAGCTGTACCACCACATCGTCGTCGAAGGAGTGTCCGAGAAAGTGACTCGAGTCATCTTCCAGCGATTCCATTGCAAGCCGCGCGACGAAGTCTTGAACAGCGACTCGTCCATCATGGAGGAGGACCTGCCGGAGCCCGACCTCGCCGCCATCAGAGAGAGATTCAAAGGGCGCTGCGCACCAAGGAAAGGACAGACCTTCGACCCGGAGACGGGCGTCGAGCGAAC
Organism: Mycena belliarum; assembly: GCA_029282135.1. NCBI lineage: Eukaryota > Fungi > Basidiomycota > Agaricomycetes > Agaricales > Mycenaceae > Mycena > Mycena belliarum. The sequence goes on along the minus strand of JARJCN010000132.1, from coordinate 1,830 downwards.
TCGACCCCTGGGAGAGGAAAAGACTATCGACGAGATCAGCCGCTTCGAGGCCGACCGACTGCTCGTCAACATGCCTCCGTGCTTGGGGGGCCCCATGGTGATGATGCCCAGAGATGACCCGGAGGCCCACGATGCTACTGCGCTCGGGAGGACTCTGGGCGACCGCCTCACTTCGCCGTACTCGGATCGCAGCTCGGAGCGACGGGAATATGACTCACCGGGACCGCGCGCTCATGTCGTGGGCTGGGTGGCGGCCATGGCAAGGACCGAAGGGAGAGACTCCGTCAGGAACTACTCCGCAGACCGTCGAGTACCAGGTCCGCGTTACGAAGTGCGCAGACTGGTGCGATCTCCGTCCCCCGGGTACGACGACATACGGTCCCACATCTCCATCTCAACGCGGTCCAGCCGAGCAGGGACTCCGCGGCGTTCAGCTTCCCCGGAACCGCGCGGAAGGCGGCATTATCCTTTAAAACTGTCGAGCCCGCCGCCCTTCCGAGCGCAAGCTTCCGGGATGATGACGGTGCCCGAGATGCAGCAACGCCGAGCTCGGTGGCTAAACGACTTCGCGGACTGGGGAAGAGCGGCTACGTTCCGAGCCTCACTTTGGAGGGTCCCCTTCGAATTCCAATGGAACCAGGACGTGCTGGAGTACGGCTACCTCATCATCTCTAAGCCTGCTGAATTCCGCTTGAGATACCAGGCCCTCACCGATGCGAACATTCGCTTTCCCCGGCACGTCCTGGAGCTAGCCTTAGAACGGGGAATCGGCTTCGCGATTGGGTTCAAGCGATCCGACACGGACCGCTTTCGTCCCAAGCTCCTGAGAACGGGTCGTCAAGTAAGCAAGTCCGTGGTCGACCGTCATGGGAAGGGTCTGCGGCTGAACCCCGCGCCGTCCATCTCCACGATCTACGAGCAGTACTGCGGAAACATCGGCAAGATAGGGGGAGGGCCGCTGGCACCGAGCGTCGTGGCGCGAGGAGGCGGAGCTAGTTGGATCCTCAGAGCCTACATAGGCATCGAACTCGTCCGTGAGTACATGAAGGGCCCGTCGGTCCAGGTCTCAGTGCATCAGAGCGGCGCCAACGACTCAGGAGACGCAGACTGCATTGACGTGTCATGGGACGAGCTGGGCAGCGCTGAGTACGAATCAATATTCGGCTACATGCCCGGAACGACGCAAGCGGAGGACACTTACTTTTTCCCGACGGACGAGATCATGGAAGAATATTCCGACCACTACTTCCGGGAGTGGAATCCGTTCTGTGACCTAACGTTCAAACGAATCAAGGCAGAGCTCGACGATAAGAGGGGAAAGAGGCGGACCAGAAAGGAATGGCGTGACTACTTCCAGTCGTCGAATCGAGGAAAGTACGCGCCCGCAATGATTGTCAACAGGGAGTTCGTCGACGAAGGGATGGACAGGATCACCCGGTGAAACGGTGCACCTGAGTAAGGGCTGCAGAATGGTGACTTCGCGAAGAGCGGACTCTAACACAAAACCCACACACACACACTCAACTCACTACAACCAGTACAAAGTGCTAAGATTGAGTTCGGATCCTTCTGAAGTATACAGATAAGATGAATTCTCTCTTTTATTGAAGTGGGACAAAGTATCGACTCGACAAGTTTGGTAGAACTAAGTTCGAGATTACAATAGCTTCAGGTAGCTACCAACCGAAGAACAATCGCGAACACACGAAAACACAGACAAGGGGTTTCGGGTGTAAGGATGTTTGTTTTTTGTGAAAGTCTCCCCGGCTCAAGTCTCAACGACTTTAACACGGACGTGAACGGCTTCCTGACGGGCGCTTGACCAGGCCA